>CANYBF011341235.1:0-16851 GCA_948192965.1 Dalechampia spathulata | reverse complement strand
TCATTCAATTGAATTGACAAAAACAAACTAGGTGGTGACTCCATTAATAACCTCGACGCGATCTTTCTAGGTTAAAGACCAATCAACTATGGAATTGCGCCATTGAGAGCAAGCACCACGGCATCTCACACTGAACAGCATATAGCACTCTCGCGTCCGGGGCGTGCTACTCTTACAGCTGGTGCCTCGCTTCGTGGAGCATGTGGAGAGGACTTAACCTCACCGTCGGATAGCGTTGGTGAAGATTCCCAGAGCTGGATCTACCACTTATGATGAGTACAAGCTATGGGTGCTGCGCTAAGCTTGAATCTTGTACTTAGAAGGCATTGTTAAGCAATAACATGTAATAAATGATGATAATGCTTTGTGTTTGCAATTAGTATTACTTAAGGCTAAGTTTATGAACATGCGTCCCATTTGCATTGATGAGATTAAAACATTTACACAAAAATGTTAAAACCAACACAAAAGTTCCAGATGTGCATCAGACTCAACCTCTGTTATTGACTAGCCTTATGCGAGATTTTCTGATCAATTATTTTTAACGCTCTCCTTTTGCCTCTCAAGAGCTCTAACTTTTGCATGAGTCGTCCGAGTGGATTTTCAACTCATCGAGCGCGTGTTTTTCATCTTGCCTTAATTTTTGCGTGAACTGCTTATGCAGGTTTTTAGCTCACCAGGTTTTTTATTTTGCTATTTTCCTTTTACCCTTTGCTCTAGAAAAAATACTTCTTCAGCCGGTCCAGGTTGACAGGTTCTGAGAACTCGTTACCTTCCAAATCTGAGATACGAACAGCGCCTTTGGAGAGGATTTTCTTAACTAGGAATGGGCCTTCCAGTTAGGCCTAAACTTTCTGCGAGGATCATGAATAGCTAGTCTGACTTGCTTCAGGACTAGATCGCCTTCCTGTATGGCTATAGGTTTGACCTTCTTGTTGAATGCGTTGGCCATGCGCTTTTTGTAAAGCTATAGATGATAGAGAGACTTCATCTGTTTCTCATCAATAGTGACCAGCTGCTCATACCTGGCCCTTTTCCACTCAGCTTTTGGCAACTGAGATTCCAAAATGACCCAAAGTGATTTCAGCTCCTCTTCAATTGGCAATACGGCTTCTGTCCTGTAAACCAGAGAATAGGGGGTGGCACCCGTAGGACTCCTAATAGTGGTTCTGTAACCCCATAAGGTAAATGGTAGCTGCTCGTGCCAGTCTCTATAGGTATGTACCATTTTGGCCAAGATACACTTGATTATCTTATTAGTCGCTTCGACTGCCCCATTAGCTTGAGAGTGGTAAGGAGAGGATCGATGGTGCTCAATCCCATATATTTCCAGCAAGTTTGCAACTTGGGCCTGGAACTGCACTCCATTGTCCGACACCAGGTGGTGTGGTACCCCATATCAGCATATGAGATTCTTCTCTATAAACTTAGCAACATGTCTTGCCCCCAGTTTACCGTAGGATTCTGCCTCCACCCATTTAGAGAAGTAATCGATGGCTACCAGTATGTACCGATGTCCATTAGATGCGTTAGGATGGATTTCACCCATGATGTCAATTCCCCAAGATGAGAATGGCCAAGGCGTTGTCAAATTCTGCAATTCAACTAGTGGTAAGTGACTCAGATCTCCATGAATATGGCATTCATGGCATCTTCATACAAACTGTATGCAGTCTATTTCCATAGTGAACCAAAAATACCCTTAGCGTAGGATCTTCCTGTAAAGTGGAAACCCATTCATATGGGGCCCACATACACCAGCATGTACCATTTCCATGACTGATTCAATGTCTTTCCCCAATATGCATCAAAGTTGTAGACCATCTGTTGTTCTTCTGTAGAGAACACCCTGATGCCATGTGAAATTGGCTGCTAGCCTGCGTAGAGCTAGCTTATCAGTTCTATTGGCTTCTTTTGGGTAAGTTCTAGTCTTCAGAAAGTTCATGATATCTGCATACCATGGGATCTCATCTGATGGGCCTAGCGTCATAACCCGTTCCCCGAAATAATAAGGGATCCTTGACTGCTCGATAATCACAGGTTGAGCTTGACTATGCGGTTGCTCACAAACTAAAGCTAGTGTGGCTAAAGCATCAGCCATCTGATTCTCTTCACATGGCATATGAATAAACTGGCAGGAGTTGAAATTGCGGACCATGAGCTTCATGTACTCAGCGTAAGGGTTGAGCCTTTCCTCTTTGACTTCCCACTCGGGCGTGGATTGGTGAATGACAAGCATTGAATCACCAAATATCTGTACATCTAGGGCACCAACCATTAGCAATGCTTCTAGCCCGAAGAGACATGCTTCATACTCAACCATATTGTTGGTAATCAAGAAGCTCATCCGCTTTGAAACCATTTTTAGTTCACCTTCAGGAGTTATTAGCATAACTCCTACACTTGCACCTCTTTTATTGACTACGCCGTCAAAGTGCAACTACCATTTCTAGGTATCAACTGCTCCCAAGTGCTTATCTGGGAAATCCAGTTCAAAAGTCTCAGAGTCATCCATCGGCCTGGATGCTAAGAACTCGACAATTGCTCTGCCTTTAATCACCTTAGTAGTGACATACTGCACATCAAACTCTGATAATAGGATCAGCCACCTAGAGAGTTTTCCTACTAGCGAAGGAGCATCATACAAATACTTCATAGGGTCAACCTTGGAGATTGCCTGTATTTGGTACAATTGGAAGTAATGCCTGAGTTTCTTGGTAACCCAGACCATAGCCATGCATAGCTTCTCAACAATGTTGTACTTGCATTCGGTTGGCAAAAGCTTCTTACACAAGTAGTAGACAGCATGCTCGACTCTAGCATCATTTTCTTGAGCCATCATAGCACCCACTGACTCCTCCTCTAAGGCTAGATAGAGTAGTAGTGGTTTTCCCGGCCGAGGTGGTTGCAAAATCGGTGGGTTGGAGAGATAGTGCTTTACCCTCTCAAATGCAAACTGACAATTCTCATCCCAAACTATAGGCTGGTTCTTTCTCAAAAGTTTGAAGATAGGCTCACACATGGTAGTGAGCTTGGCGATGAACCTGCTAATGTACTGGAGCTATCCCAGGAACCCCCTAACTTTTATCTCAGTTATGGGAATAGGCATCTCAATGATCCACTTTGCTTTGTCAGGATCCACCTCGATACCCCTCTGATTGATGATGTGGCCCAACAGCTTGCCGGACGTTACCCTGAATGTGCATTTTTTTGGGTTCAGCCTGAGTTCGCACTTCTTGATGCGTATGAGAAATCTGTCAAGAGTAGTTGTATGTTCTCCTCTAGTGGGAGATTTCACCATCATGTCATCCACATAGACTTCAACTTCCTTGTGGATCAAATCATGCAACAGTGTTATTGGAGCCCACTGGTAAGTAGCACCTGTGCTTTTCAAGCCAAAGGGCGTGACCTTGTAGCAGTAGGTCCCCCATTCTGTGATAAAAGTTATCTTCACCTTGTCTGTAACTGCCATCAGGATTTGGTTGTACTCAGAGAATCCATCAGCAAAGGAATACATAGCGCTAGCGGCTGCGCTATCGACTAGCACGTCGATATGAGGCAAAGGAAAGTCATCCTTTAGACATGCTTTGTTCAGATCCCCGTAATCTACACAGACTCTGACCCTGCCATCTTTCTTGGGAACCGGAACCACATTGGCCAACCATTCTGGATAGTCAACCACCTCAAGGAATTTGGCATCCAACTGCTTCTGGACATCTTCCTTAACCTTTTGTGCCCACTATGGTTGGAGGCACCATAGCTTCTGTTTGACTGGCTTGAACTCTGGCTTGGTAGGAATTCTGTGTTCTACGATGGATCTGTCGACACCCGGCATGTCTTCATAGCCTAGAACAAAGGCTTTTATGTGCTTTTTCAATGTACTGATTATTTCTGTTCTCTCTTCAGAGGTCAAGTCTGATGCAATCTGGAGGAAACATGGCTTGTCATCTGTGTTAATGTTAACATTTTTGATGCAAGATGCGTTAATGTAAAAAATGCTCATGTAATGCTCATGCACAATGCCATCAGAATACACATCGTAAACATAAGCAAAGTTGCTCTTTATTGCTTCATACTTAGATGGGATTACATCATCATTAAAAAGCACAGAAATAGGGACATCAATGTCCTCATATACAAGCTCTTCAAAGGTACTCTCCACCAGCGTGGTGATGTCCTCATAGACCTTTGGGAGCAGCAGGTCTTCAACATCCAAGTTCTGTAGCTTGGATCCTAGTGCAGCGACTATGGTGCGTTCTGGCTCCAGGCGGCCAGTGGTGAGATTAGTGACATCACCAAAGATCTGGAAAGCTTCATCATGGCCGATGGCAAAAGTCGCAGCAGTCTTTCCAGTTATTATCAGGGCTGATAGGTCACAGACATCACCAAAGATGGTGAATTGTTGCTCATAGAAGTCCTCCGAGTTAGGCAACTCAGGAGCATGATCATGCTGAGTCTCTCCTTGGACGAAGAGAACCATCTTGCACTGCTCTGGCTTGTCTGAGGTGTAAAGATCAAACCCAATGCAGTACCTCTCCTCCCATATGGCTGTAGGAATGTCAAATTCAACCGGGCCTTACTGATACAGGCCTAAACCCATGCCAGGTACGTAGTCCATCAGTTGCATCATCCTCTCCACAGCGGGACTTGGTTGGTATGAGTAGGATTCTGGTTCTCTGATAGCAGCGATTTGGAAACTAGTCATGAGAGGGACATCTTCTCTGATGTAGGCTAGAGCAACCTCGTCATCAATAGTGATGGTAACCATACCTTCATTGTGGAAACTTGATTTTCTGGTGCAGAGTGGATGGTACACCTCCCAGAGGATGGAACCATGGTCAGCCCAATAGTAGCGCGAATGACACCGGAATGTCCAGAACTGTAAACTCCACCATTGATTCAATCGGCCCGATGGTGACAGTGGCGATGAAGGTGCCAGTAACCTCCTTTTTAGACTCGTCATCAGCCCTGATAATGGTCTTACAGGGTTTGAGGTCTGAAAGCTGAATCTCAAGCTTGGGAAGCACTTTGAGCGGGCAGACATTGATGCTAGAACCGTCATCCACCATAACATAATGGGTGGTGAAGTTCATGATGTTCACCCTGATGAATAATGCCCTGTTGTGGCGGATCCCCTCGACCGATAGATCTGCATTAGAGAATGCGATCATGCTAGACGGTAGCTCCCGGTTGACCAGCTGGCTCTTCATGTTGAAAGTAGAAGCATAGGGAGAGATCCTCATAGCAGAGAGTGCTTCGATGATGGCCCGTCGATGTTGTTAGGAGGATAGCACCAGGTCCCAGATGCTGATGTTTGCTTGGGTCTTCTTTAGCTATTTGACCACAACATTATCATGCTGAGTAACTTAATCGGCTGGCAATGGAGTTGGAACATTGCTTGGACCAGCTTGATCTCTAGTGGGCCTAGCCTTGGTTGGCTTCCTGGGAGCTTTAGCTTTCTTCCCGAGGTTGGGAGGAGTAAATACCTTACCACTGCGGGTCATGTTACGAACCCGAGAGGACATCTTGTTAGCACCTAACCCTTTCTGCTGTTTGGGCTGCTTTGGTATCTGTTTAGCTGCTTTAGGGGTCTCATCAGACTTACCTTTATCTAAAGCCTGATCCTATGACAATTCAGACTTAGTGGAACCCTGAGTAGTTGTAGACTCATCCTCAGAGCTGTCATACCATATATCGATGGCACCAATGTCAAATCCCCCACAGGGGCGGAAGGTGATAGTAGGTAGTTGAGCATTCCCCTTGCTACTGAGAGGAGAAAGGAGCATAGGATCAGGGATTCTGGTAATCCTGATTAGATCATGTAGGTGAGATTGTCTTTGTGGTAGTTAGGCAGCGGGTTCGTCTTAGTGGACGGTTTGGATTTTTCAGGGTCCTCAATCTTACCAGAGTCGATGAGGTTTTGGATGACAAGTCTGAGGGAGCGACAGTCATCGGTGTTATAGCCATGGTGCTGGTGATAATGGTAGTAGGTTTTGGTGTCTACTGTGGCTGGAGGTGGTGTTTTGAAGTTTAGTTCAAGGGGTTTGATGAGTTTGGCTTTAAGGAGGCGGCTGAAAACCTTGGAAAGTGGCATTCCAAGATCTGAGAATTTTCAGGATGGCATAGTGTTCCGGAGTATGGGGTTCGGTTTCTACACAGCGTGGATTTTTGGTATTTGCAGGGCGTTGGTGTAATGAGGTTTTGGTTGTGGTGGTGTATAGGTTGTGGTTTTAGGTTTAGGAAAGGAGAGCTCCTTTTTCTTACCCTCTGTTTGCTCAATGCATTGTCCCACTGAGTAAATGTCCTCAAAGGTGTGGAACGTCTGATATTTAAGCCTATCTTAGTAGAGTGGCAGTGACCCCATGATAAGCTTGTTGATCATGTCTGATTCAGAGGGCTTCTGTCGGACCAATGCAGCTTTGTCCATCCAGCGACTGAAGTAATCCATAAAAGACTCATTGGCTTTTTGCTTAACCATTTCCAAGTCCATTAGGGTTACATCAAATCGGGCCTTGAACCCGTATTATTTGCAAAAAGTAGTACAAAGAGGCTTCCACTCGACCGTGGTCACCTTGTTGAGATTGTGATACCAGGCTAGTGCTGGTCCTTCCAGTGAAATGAAGAAGAGCCTAACAATCTGATCATCTGACAAGTCAGTGGTACTCATCAGCATGGTGTATGTCTTCAGATGGTTCTTCGGGTCCCCAACTCCATTGTACTTGGGCACATTAGGGAGCTTGAACTTGGCAGGCAGCTCCTTAATAGCACGAACAGAGAACTCATCAAAATCCATATCAGTTCCCATGCCCTTAGTCTTCATAATGGTCTGTAGATGGTTCAATCTTCTACTCCAGGATAGTGGTCTCAGTCTTTCGAACGTCATCAGTCTCAATGCCATACAGGTTGACACTTTTCCCCTTTTCCTTGATTGGAGCTGGCAGGGTGATGAATTCAGCAGGACTAGGAGCCTTTCGGATCTGCTATTGCAGGAGGGTATGCATAGCGTATTACGTTATGCGTTTAACATTTTAGGGGTTGCATAGCATTTGGCATATGCGTGGTATATGCATAGCGTATGCATGATGCGTAGGGTAAATGGCATATCATATGCATGATATGTGAAATGATGGATGTCATGGCATATGCATGTCATGGCATAGTAAATGACATACCTTATGCATGGCACGTGAATGATGTATGGCATATCATATGCATAATATGTGTGATGATGTAATACATGGTATATGGATGACATATTACATGTATGACATACCAAATGCATGGCATGTGAGATGATACGTGACATGGCATATGCATGACATGTATAGTAGAATGTGCTTGTGTCATGTGACATGGCATATAAAATGATATGTTATAACATGTCATGGTATAATGTATGGCATACCATATGCATGGCATGTGAGATAGATGACATACTATATGTATAGCATGTGAAGTGAATAACATACCATATGCATGGTATGTGAGATGATGAATGGCATGGCATATACATGACATGGCATAGTGTCGCGTATGTGAATGTGTATTCAACATAGTATATGTATGGCATACAGTATGACATGTGTTATGGCATACGACGTGACATAGTATATGACCTGGCATGACATATATGTATGCATGATAAAGCGTATCGGTTGATTGAGCGCATTGGGTTGCATATTGGCGTATTTACGTATTGGTATATTTATACGTATGTGCATATGAAGTATAGTATGTTATGGCATACAGTATATGCATGACATGCATAGTAGTGTGTGCATGTGTCATGTGACATGGCATGTGACATGATGACATAGTATATTTAGGCAAATATACGAATAAAATAAAGGTCGGTGAAAGGGATCGAGGAAATTAGGGGCTACAAACAAGATAGGGGGAATTAATTATTACAGACCGAATAATAAATCCAATCCTATTACATAAATATCCTCGCATACATAATTTCCCGGGTATTAAGTAATACCCCTTTTTCCCCTCGAGTTGCACGATCCAAAATGCACAAATGGATTAATATGCAAAATAAACAAATAAATTCATTAGTAGCAAATGAATTTTTGATTTAATTGACTAGTCTAATACCATTTAAAAGTATGAACCAAGAGTCAAAATCCAACAATTATTAAGCAATATTTGAAATAATAAACACGAGCCGGATCGTGGAAATTCATTTTAATAAAAATAATTTTAGGCAAAATTATTTTATTTTATCATGGAAAAATTAATTGAGAGTGCTAACATCACTTGGAATAATTTGGAGATAGCCCCTCAACCAATTAAAATCCAATCCTATCAAAAACCGCATTTATACGAGTAAAAATTGTATTTTATCGTAAAAATTAATTTTGAGGCCAAAATTAATTATGTAAAAATTATTTTAAGACTTTTCCAGAATACTTAAGTCACTATGAGACTCAAATACCACTGGATACGTCAAAATACGGCCAAAACATAGCTTGAAATATGATTTTTCTGGAAAAACGCAAGGGATGTGCGCCGCACATCAGGCGATGTGCGCCACACATTGACTATGTGTGGTGCACATCCCATGATGTGTGGCACACATCAGAGGCCAATCTGCAAGAAAATTAAATCTGTCAGTACAGAAATGATCTACAGATAAAAATACGTAACTTTAATGAAGACAATACCTCATTTTGAGCATGAATCGGCCTCCGGTTCATCAAACCAAACATTAATTAAGCAATTAATTGAAATAAATGATTTTAAAGCTAAAATCAAGTAGATTTGGACAATATTTGACAGATCCAGAACCCCAATTGCATGGAGAAGCTACTGGAGTCGCTGGAAAAATCAGATCGAAAAGCGGTTCGGGTGAAAACCGGGTTTTTCTGTGAAAACCGAAGCCTATGTGTGCAGTACATAGGCCAATGTGTGCCACACATTGACTATGTGTGGCATACATGGGCATATGTGTGGCGTACATGGCAGAGAAAACAGAAGGAAAACCGAAAATTTTTCAGCAGAAACCCTAGATCCAACCCTGATCTAGGTAGATCGGACCTGAAAATGGGTTTTGCTTCGTGGATTTGCATCCAAATCGAGAAAAATAATTCTAAAGCTAAGATTATTTAAAATCCGGCTAGATTCAGGGCAGATCCAAGACATCCAAGGCATGGAAAAGCCTTGAATGGCCTTGGATTTGCCAGATCGGGCAAAAAACCGAGTGAAAACGGGAGAAAAATAGCATTTTCTGGAAAATTTTGGGGTGATGTGCGCAGCGCATTACCCCATGTGTGCCACACATAGGCTGTGTGTGGCGCACATGAGGTGATGTATGCAGCACATCCCCCGCAGAATAGTGATAGAATCAAGAAAATTGAAGAAAACCAGAAATTTACCTTATTACGGCCAGATTTTCTTCTGGATCTTGCTTCCTTTCGTGCTTAGGGAGCCTAACTAAGGTTAATTAGTCTCTAGATTCAAGCAATTTAATTAATTAGGGGCTTAAATAATTAAGTAAAAATTTTGGCAGAGGTTTGGCTGCTCTTTTGAGCAAATTTCGGATCTATTTTACAGACCCCAAGCTCTATATTTATAGAGCAAAAATCGAGCGTGGCAATTTTGTAATTTTCACCCGGATTTGAAAATTTTCAAAGGCAATGTGCGCCACACATTGCCAATGTGCTGCGCACATCAGGTGATGTGCGGTGCACATCACCTTTTGACCCGTCGCGTGGAGCCCACTATGGTCACTTCCGGGATGCACCCCGAAGCGTATAAGTGTTATTCGACGTGAGGAACAACTTTATAGAAGAAATTTTTTCCAAATTCGGTCCCGAGAAGGCTCCCAACCAAACGTCTTTTCTATGCGGTTACTATGCAATGTGCGTAGCGTATAGTGCCATGCGCTACGCACATCGCGATGCGCTCCGCTCAATATGGGCTAAACCAGATGCATGCCATATGTCAACTGAAGTGCAATCGACATTCTGAGAAACTTTGCAGTTATAAGTTTTCTCAAATTCAGCCCCAAACACCGAGTTTCGGCTAATGGGCCCATTTTAGGGTTTGCGACCCTATTTCGGCCCAAAATGGCATTCGGCGTGCTAGAAGGTCATTTTTCATGTAGGTATCAGCGGAAATGTGTTCTGTGCGTCAAGAACATTCAAATTGGTGAATTCGGGCGATGGGCCCATTTGGGTACTATTTATGATTAATAGTACCCTTATGGGTGCCATAGCTCAGAAGGGCCTGGAAAGTGGCAAATAACATGTCAAGCATCCCGCCTCAAGTGAGGCAGTAGATAGGGCACGTTCTGTGCGTACAAAATACATCAAAACGGATTATAGTGGGAAGCGGGCCCCACAGCATGGTGAGCCTAGAAATGTGGTATTCGGGATGCCACGGGATATGCCTTGTGTACGGCAGCAGCGAAATGTATTCCATAGGTACAGAATACATAAAATAGGCTAATTTGGGAAAGCGGGCCCCGCTTGCGTACTATCCATAGTGAATAGTGACATAGGTTCAAAATGCACTATTTTGCATTCTTTGTATCCTACCACGTATAGGCAGATGTGACATGTATTCTATAACTACAGAATACACATAATAGACTAGTAGAAGCTGCGGGCCCCACTAATGTCTTAGGTGGGCCCCATAACGTAGTGGGCCCAAAAGATGGCATTTGTGATGCCCAGCGTTGTGTCTTGCATAAGGTAACTGGAAGATGTATTCTGTAAATACCGAATACACAGAATAGGTCAATAGGGGTAACAGGCCCCGCCATTGCTAAGCGGGCCCCACAGCGTAGTGGGCCCAGAAGGTGGCATTTGCAATGCCAAGTGCTGTGCCTTGTGCAAGGCAAGTGGAAGATGTATTCTGTAAGTACAGAATACACAGAATAGGTTATTGGGGGCTGCGGGCCCCGCTTTTGCCTGGTGGGCCCCACCTATGTACTATTCATGGTGAATAGTACCCGGGGCCAAAAATGTAATATTTCACATTTCGAGTGATTTGCCTTATGTAGGCAACAGGGAAGGGTGTTCTGCATGCACAGAATACTCAGAATAAGGGTGATTTGCCTTATGTGGGCCCCACCAATTCTGAGATGTTCTGCGCACCAGAACACATAGAGGAACACACAGACATCTATGTGCATAATCAGGATCAATACCGAGGACTAAATCCTAGCCGAATCAACAAAGATCCAAAATTATACAATGGTGAAAAGTGAGGGTCAACAACTATGTTCTTTAAGCATTTATGAATTGCTTGAGTACAAACAATTCAATGCAAGTAATTTTTCAATTGAAGAATTCAATGGAGATAGTGAATGGTTTGCATGGTTATGTTTTTATTTTGGTTACTAATTATGTTATACTATTGATTTATTTACTCAGTTTATATTAATATAAGGTGATTATAAATTTGAAGAAAATCTTGTATAGATTTTAGTTATTTATTTATTTTTTCATCATTATGAATGTTCATAAAGAGAATAATTGAGAGTTGATGGTTTTTATGCATGGTAACATCCATCATTATTGAAATTTTAAAAATAATTTATGCATAGTTTACTAGACAAAGTACAAGCAACTAAATTAAAGAAAGTATTTACTATAGAGAAAGATAAGAAATTAAAGAAGTTGTTTATGATTTTAGTTACAATTATGTTATTAATTTGTTTACTATGGATAAATTAACAAGAACAAATGTTAGGAAGGACATTTATGTATTATAATAAGATCTAAGATGATTATTAATTAAGGAGCTAGTTATACAATTGATTTTGTTATTGCGCCCGAATGGTGAATATGCTCCTATAAAGTGACTAATAAATCTCAAAACTTTTAGAATTTATTAATCATGATGCAAAGGATGTATAATATTTTCTCTATTCTAGCATAATATAGTTCCTTTGTATGTGTAACATTTATTTTTATGTTTTATGCATGTATTCTCTATATGAGTCACTTGTTTAATTACATGTTAATAATATGTGAACATGATTATATATCTATGGCATGTCATTGGTTCATCATATCATTTATCAAACATTCTTACTTTATGTAAATTGATAGCATAAGCATACTTTTGAAACTATTTCCGAAGTTTACAAATTTTTCTGAAGTATACTATTGGTGGTTGTACATTATTGCCTTTACATTATTTACATACATATGATAGTTCCATACATAATATAAAATCTTATAGAGTTTATCAAGTTCTATGCCTTTAAACTATAAAATATCACTTGCTAATGATTGACTAGTCTCTCCTCAATGATGCTAACTTGCATTTATTAAATGATAAACATTGTGTATAAAAACTCAATGGTGCCCAAAAAATATAAGAATAATATAAAGAATCATTTATATAATATATAACATATATAGTAATGAAAAATATTATTCATAACTTTAAATTATTTAATGCGCTTCATTTTTACATTGCAATCTCATCCATAATGGGAGAGCATTTAACAATTATTTTAGTATTTTACATAAATCCAACCACTACATATGCATATCTAGTACTTGTATTATAAACTTATATATTATGTTGGCAAGTTAGCACTAGGAGATATCAACTACTTGCGTAATTGATATAATAATAACAATTATATGTAATAATGAGTTATCATGATGCAAGCAATGCTTATTTCATAATATCTATGCTTATTCCTTCACCCTCATTACTCCTTTCACTACCGTTACTCTATTTACCCTCGTAAAATCAAAAGTACTATTGTAATAAGGTACATACCATCTTATTGGAATCATTGATAGGAAATTATTACCTCACATCCTATAATCATATATACTCTGACAAGGTAACTGTACCATCTATCTCATAATCACATATACCTTAACATGGTAACTACACCACTTATCTTATAATCATACTTAGTGTTTGCATAATATAAGCTACTAGACCTTAATTTTCATACTCACTACATATCCCTCCTTATCATATTCTTTACCATTGTAATTGAGAAAGAGAGAGTTGATTTGGGGATTTTAAGGTTACGTGAGAGAACGAGGGAAAATTGAGAAAGATGATATAGTGGGAACTATGGTTGTAGGATGGGATAAAAACTTCTAGAAATAGTAATCAACTTCATTGATAAACATAGAAAGAAATAAAAGAGCATTAGTCCAAGATATTTCAAAAATCAAGAAAATCCTAAGGATAAATTCCATAGTTTTAGCAAAAATAACTATATTTTAAAATCAAAAATTATTTCCAATAATATATATATATATATGAAAACATTTTAATCATAAATATATTTATATGTATCTATATATATGCAAAACTGAAAATTAAAATACTAAAAGCATATATAGCATGCTGAAGTCATGCATAATTTAAACAATGTATATATGATCCAATCATGAAATATAATGCTTCAGACAAATAAGACCTTTCAAATCATGAATTAAAAATGCACATACCAAGTTATCTTCTTAATGACATAAATCGATCCTTACTTAATGGTTTTGTCAAGATATTAGCAAGCTATTTTTTGGTAGGCATAAAAATTATTTCAATGTCTTCTTTTTGAATATGATGTCTAATGAAGTGATGTTGAATCTCAATATGCTTTATCTTTGAGCATTATACAAGATTTTTGGATAGAATGATTGCACTTATGTTATCATAATATATTGGAATATTTGCATATTCAATTCATAATCTTCTAATTGTTGCTTTATCCATTAGCATAAAAACCAGGCCTGACTACATCCATCAATGTCCTTTGTTCTTCTGCCATCTTTGCTGGATTCTCTTATGCAATCTGCTCTTAAGCAAGCCTTTGGTTTTCCCTTTCAAGCCTTATTGGATCTTCACAAGCTTCTAACAATGCTAATTGAGAGTTCCTGGTTCTTCTGCTTATACACTACACAACTTCAAACAAACAAAGATTGCAAGTATAAAAGAAATTAAATCAAACTTTACTCTCTTTATAGTGACGTTAAACTCATAAATCCCCGGCAACGGCGCCAAAAAACTTGATCGTCCCTGAAACGATAGTAGTTTTGTTTACTACTTTACTGCAAGTGTATAGATTACTATAGTAAGATATCCATCCCATGAGGATTTATTAATTTATCCACCACTACTTGGATTTCTAATTTTTTTAAGCAAGAATAATGGGTTGGTATTTGGAAGTAAGCAATTGTTGACAGGAATACAATAAGAGGTGCAATGAATTCAAAAGCAGAGAGATAACACAAATGATAAGGAACATAGGACTTGAAATTATTATCACCAAGCTAAGATGACAGTCATATGCTTATTGCTACCCAAAATATCCCATGGCATTAAAAACCCTCTCTCGAGGCGAACTCAACTAAATCTCACTCTAATCTTTAGAATTCCTTAGTCACAATCAGGGTCCTCCAATTAAGAAGACTATCTAGCAATCACACAGGGATTAGAAGTACGTAGATCTCTCTTACACACCACTCTAACCAGAATGAATAAGCTTTCCACGATCCAACTCTCGCTGCAATCACAAAACTTAAGTTATCATTTAAAAAACTAACCTTTAGGATTGAACATCTCCCAATGAACAAGCATTCTATAATCTAACTCTTGTTGCAATCATAAAGTAGAGGTTTTGTTTCCAAAATCAAACTTTAAAATTAAACACTCATAGCAATGTTAACAAGCCCAATCAGTTATCCCAACAAAGGATTCAAAGATCAAATCCTACACAGAATACTTAGCCACTCATCACTGAAAAGAAAATACAAGAAGAAAATGAAGAACAAAGAAGAACACTATACAAAATTGCCAAAAAGGTTGAACTGCTACTAGTGTAGATGGTGTCCTCCTAACCCTAGATGCCATCCTCCTTTTATGCTTTGAGGGGGGGTCCTCCAGCTTTAATTCCAATTTGTTTGTATTTTTGCCCATCTAATATCAAACCTTGATCAACCATAAAATGGCATTTCTCATAATTGAGAATCATATTCTTCTCAATGCAACACTGTAAAACTTTGGATAAATTATCTAAACATTCATTAAATGAATTACCATAAACAGTAAAATCATCCATGAACACTTTGATAATGTTTTCCATAAAATCTAAAAAAATACTTACCATGCAACGCTGGAAGGTTGCAGGCGTGTCGCACCCGGCCCATACCCAGGAGGACATGCTCCCGTAGCACAGACAGCGGACCCCAAAAGAAGACCGATGCCTATCCCACAAGGGATGCATCATGCAGATGTCGTATGGGGACACGTCTCTAAGCGTAATGGTGGTCGTGTGATGAAAGCAATGTGATGCACAACATACCCTGGATAAACTTAACATACACTCAAGCAACATACAATAATAGGCAATGTTGTATCTCATATATATAAAACCTGTTATACAATACGTGAGTGCGTACATAAAACCACCAAAAGCTATACAACAATTACATAACTACTGCCACTCTAGCTACACGACCAAAAAGGAGCCAGAGTATGCCTCAGAAGTCCTGTACCAAGTTGAGATCCGTTTGTCTCAGCTGACGACCTCTAATCCTTCTCAGTACACTCACCCATGGGCTCTGAACCTACATTCATCAAATGAAAAACGCTGAGATAAACTCAGTGGTGCTAGAAACACATATAAACAATCATGCATCATATAGCAATTCAGTATAACCATCATATCAGAACATTGCAACCTAGCATCTTATGAAATGCAATTGCAATTGCCCCTGACATACTCCCTCATCCTTCTTTCTCTCATTCACTCTTGTTTTCATGTAATTGTGCACATTCCTTTTGTACATACTGGGTCCCAATAAGTACCGGTACTCATCTCCCGTAGGAGGCCATATAACTATGGAGTGCTCTGCACTCAATCCTACTATAGGTCTCGAGACTCATCTCCCTTCTCGGGAGGTTACTTATCTAATGATTCCCGTAGGAATTCCATCATCATACATTGACCCAGTATGCCCAAAGCTGAGCTCTGCCCTCATTTCTCACTTCCTTTTTCTCTCTTTCTCCATTCATCATTCATCTCCATGCATGTCAACATGTCATTATAAACAATTCATCTTATATACGAAAGCTTGGACCATTCATCATATAATCAAGCAAAGGAAACATCAAGCCAAGCATCAGAACAGTAACCATCCACATAACATGCATCGAAGAATAGGATACGAAGTAGAAATACAAGCCTAGACTTAGTTCAAGTCTTAAGGCAACAAAAATAAGCTAAAGGTGGCTAAAAACATAAAGCTAGCACAAACCTGAAAATAAAGCTACTTCTAGTATAAGCTGATGATCCTGTCTCTACTAGTCTCTAGCTTCTACTCCTCATTCTCGTACGTTCGGAAGGCTTAGGTACGCTTAGGGAAATATTTGGCAGGGTTTAAGAAGGGTTTTAACTTAAGAAAAGGAAAGAAACTAAAGGAATATGTTCTGTCCTAACCCTTAAAAAGTCAAACTTAAGTCGCATATGGCCGTACGGATCTTGGTACGCCCGTACCGAACTAAAACTTCTAATGCACACAACCTCCTGCGAGCAACGGTTGTAGCTTCAATGGGGTTGAGGCTTATGTATGATTGGCTCTAGTGCAAGTGGGAGTTTGTTAGTGTATGCTCTAGAGCATCATGTGTATTTGTACTATACGTTTTATTAATAAAGGCATTATTCATTATATAGTACAATGTTTTGAATGAACTTGTTTTACTTGGAGTATTAAACTTTATATTGAAGTCCATGATATTGGAACAGTACAGAAGAATCCATAAAGAGTTTATGGAATGAGATTCTTATTGTATGCAAATGTTCAATATCTAAATATCCCTGATCATAGTATTAATAAGAATGGACATTATTAGTATGGG
>CANYBF011340061.1:0-47225 GCA_948192965.1 Dalechampia spathulata | reverse complement strand
ATATATATACGTACATGTATACGTACATGGACACCTATACATACATGTATACACACATACATCCATGTAAACATATATTTATACACGTATACGTACATGTAGGCATACAAACTCCTAGGGTCCTAGACGCGGGCGTAACATAGAATCTACTGCTCATTTTCAAAACAAACAAGAAACAAACAAAGTCATTTACCTTTCAAGTCATAACATCTATTTTTGGACCAATCATGCTAAAAAAAATAAAAAATAAAAGTGGTTTCCTTCAAGACCATTCTTCTTTTAATTGCACTGCACAATACGTCATATATTACAAATAGCAATACGATCAAGTACCAATCACTTGTAACAGAAGTTATTTAAGTTGTTTAGTGTTTGGTTTAGACTAAATTATTTAACCATAATTAGACCAAATTATTTAGGATTCATTAATATAATTATTAATTTACTTCCTCAACTAAAAATCATATTAAAAGACCAACATTTTCTACCATTTTTTAAGGTGTCTCATTTTTCTAAAACCCACGACCACTCTTCTTTTTTATATTATCTATATTATATAATAAAAATATTATTATTATTAATTCATATATATATACACACATACATACAAACAAACAAAATGATTTTTTTTAAATAATAAATTTTGTTGTAAAAATAGCAAACGTTTAAATAAATTTAAATTGAATTTTTTTTATCAGCTAAATAAACTTAAAATAAATTAATGATTTAATAAAATTTTTTAAAAAAATAATATTTTAAATTAATCTTATCATTTTCAACCAATTTTTTTAAAAAATGACGTTTACAATTCTTATTATTGACTAGTATGAAAAGGCGACATAGTCATGGGATCGAATCACATGAAGCTCAATTATTGAAGCTGACTCTAGTTCCAAACTATATAACTGGCATATGAGGTGCATGATTTTCTTGGAAGCTGCCAAACGATGATCATGTTTGGATGGATCCCACCACGACGTCGCATTTTTGATATGTTTATTTCGTGGGTAGAAAAGATTATTAAAATCTAATCTGCTATGACAACTTATCAATTATCATAGCCTCCACTGCCTATCGTACTTGTAATGCACATCTCTAGCATGTGTTTCCAACATCGTCTGCATGCTTTTGTCTGTTTCCTTGTCTCACAACTGTCATCGCTCCTCTTTCTACTCCTTCCACCGCATTATTCAAATCAACCAATATCCCTATCAAATTATTATTCATTATACTTAAAATATATTCTTCCATATATTTATTTATATAAAATTATAAATAGAATAATATAATTTAATAAAAATTGATATACATTATTATATTATTGATAAATTGATAATTTTATATAATGAATCATATTTATATAAAAATTTATTCTAAAATCAAATATTTTTCTAAATTTAAATTTAATATGATTTTCATATTTATATATATATATATATATATATATATATTATTTTCATCAAATTTAATCTAAGTGAACTTAGATACCCAATTTTATTTTATATATTTTCTAATTTATAGTTAATATGTTTATAAATATATATTATCTTCGTTTCAAATTAATAGATATATTTTTTATTATTTCAAATTATAACCCATTTATTATTTTAGTAAAATAGTTCATTTATTCATATTGAAAATAAAAGAAATAATTAAAATATAATAATATTTAACAACTAAGAATAATTGTATTTTGTAATTAATGTAAAAATTAAACCTAATTGGTGAAATGATAAAATCAAGCAATTATCAACTCATATGTAGTTCTATATCATCACTTGTCCCTTTCATTTTTCAATTATTGTTATTTTTTTATTTAACAATCCTGTTTTGGATAACTTTTAATTTAATTTTCATTTTTAGTTGCAAATACATAAATTTCCATTTATTATATCAAAATTTAAATTTTATTTAATAATACTTAATTCGATCTTAATAAATTTAAATATATAAATTTCATTATTTTATTTTGAAAAAGTAAAGATTTATAAGTAAAAATTAATATTTTTATATATCCAAATAATTATAAGTTTATTAATTATATATTTAAAATTAAATTATTAATATTTAAATTAAAAAATTAATTTATCAATGAATCTATTTATATTTATAGATCTAAATAAATAAAATATTATTTAATTTAAATTTATTTTATCTATTAAATAAATATAATTATATCGTTGAATATATATAATCATATTCCTTTTTCAAAGGCAATAATGATTAATTAAGGGAAGGGTTTAATCAGGCAAAACGTGGAATAACATGCACCTCAAGTGCCACGTCAGTGAATCAAAAGCATTTGTATTTCAAATAATATAATAATAATCTAATTTAAATTAATATTTGTTGATTTATTTGTAATTCTATTTTGAGAAATTAAAACCTTTTAAATTAATATATTTTTGGCATTTTTTTCGTACTAAAGGCACGTGTCCTTGAATGTGACATATCACAATAAAACTATTTTATAAAATTTGTTCAAGATAAAATGATTGAAGGAGGGAGCAGGATATATCCGGTTTCACGTAAACTCGGGTCTATTTCTTTGAGAATGAAAAGACGGATCCATCCGTCGGCAGATTCAACGGTCATGATTAAATAAGGAATTATTATTTTCCGTTAAATTTTCCCTCCTTTCCTTTCGGTTTCTGTTGTATCGCAATTTACGGCGTCTCTTTCTTAGTTTCCGCTAACCAAAAGGTTTCTTTCCTCTGTCTTCTCATTTTCTCCCTTTCTCCTTCTTTCTCATACAAAATCATTTCCCCTGAAAGATTTATTAAAAGTTCGAAGCAGAGATTGATTCTTCTTCAGCTTCGAATCCTCTCGCTCTCTCTGTTTTCTTAATTTTGGGATGTCTTCTTCGATTCCAAATCTGAATACCAAGTAAAAGCTATTGTCCTTCCCATCTCAATTTGTTTATTATTATCATTAGTTTGAATCAGTGATTTTAATTTTGTTTTTTCGGGGTTCATTTGTTGATGCAGGAAATGGGTAGCTCAGAAACTTGAATAAGTGTTTCTTTTTTCCTTTTTTTTTTTTTTATATTTGGGTATCTGTAGTTTTTGGTTTAGTTTGGTGGGTGATTCAAGGGAAGGAGAAAGGTTGCTGGGCGTAGGAAAAATGGGTTCATATATAGGAGGGTTAATTATGTCGAAGTTGAACACATTATCAACATCTGATCATGCCTCTGTCGTCTCCATGAATCTCTTTGTTACTCTTCTTTGTGCTTGTATTGTCATTGGTCATCTTCTCGAAGAGAATCGTTGGATGAATGAATCCATTACAGCCCTTCTCATTGTAAGTTTTTCTCTACTTTTTCTTTCTCGATTCAAATCAATTTCTATGTGTATTGTATGTTCTATAAAATGACAATAAAAAATGCTAAAGATTTAGATGCTTTTGGTTGTTGGTTTCAGGGTGTATGTACTGGAGTTGTTATTCTTCTTGTTAGTGGTGGGAAAAGCTCGCATCTTTTGGTCTTCAGCGAGGATCTTTTCTTTATTTATCTTCTACCCCCTATTATATTCAATGCCGGGTATGTTTCCTTCTTCTTCCAGTCTAAAATTGAGGTTCATGTTTAGATGAAGTAATACTTGCTAGAAGTATTGAGTTAAAGTTATTCTTATTTTTGTTATTGATTTTGTATTTCAGGTTTCAGGTGAAAAAGAAACAGTTTTTCCGTAACTTCATCACCATCATGCTGTTCGGTGCTGTTGGCACATTAATATCCTGTTGTGTTATATCTATAGGTGTGTGACAACTTTGTTTACGCAGTTAACCCAAAGACTGCCCAAAAAAGATATATGTCCAAGTTCTGATTGTTGTTAAAGCTGCGTGAATCTTTTACGGGAATCTTAATCTTTGTTTGTTATTTTGGGCTGGTGCTTTTTATATGTAACTTGTATTATCAATGGTTGGATTTCAGAATTGTCATGCTTCTTCAATTCTCAATGAGGGAACATCTAAATATAGATTTTGTGATGAAGACTTGTTAAATCACCGCCATGCCACCTCCTTTGCATTTTGATCATAGTATCCTATCTATCTTGAGTTGACTGAATGTCAGCTTGATACAGAATCAGCTTTGGTCTTGCCATTTCTTGTCCCAAAATAACTAACATTCATTAAAACAAACTTCTATGCTTTGTCTTTGTTGGCCTCAACTATCACCATGTTTGAATTGGTTTATGATGGCAGAGAAAGTAGTCAGGACTAATTGTTACCTTCTGCTTGACAGGTGCTATAAAATTCTTTCAGAAGTTCGACATTGGACAACTTGATATAGGGGATTATCTTGGTATTAAATTTACATCTTCCTTTTACCATTATTTTATTTCTGTTTATTTAAATTAATTTTCCAGTAGGCAAGCTCACTTTGTTTTTCTTCCATTTTCAGCAATTGGTGCCATTTTTGCTGCAACAGATTCTGTTTGTACTTTGCAGGTTTGGTATACTAAAAGAATAGAACGTTATGGCCTTGAGAAAGAAAATATAGCTTTAATAAGTTAAAATCCATTTCATTTCTGACACAGGTGCTTAATCAAGATGAGACACCTTTACTCTACAGTCTGGTATTTGGGGAAGGTGTTGTAAATGATGCCACCTCAGTGGTGCTTTTCAATGCTATCCAGAGCTTTGATCTGACTCATCTCAATCCTAGAATTGGATGGCAATTTACTTGCAGCTTCTTTTATTTATTTCTCACAAGCACTATGCTGGGAGTTCTAGTAAGTCTCTCTCACCTCTTCTACATAACCATAAACGCTTGTGCATACATGAAGAGACATGCATGCAAGAAATACTGGGGGGTAACAAGGAGGTTTTGTTTCTTGCAGACTGGGCTACTTAGTGCTTATATCATCAAAAAGCTATATTTTGGCAGGTACTTGATGCTCGGATTCTGGCTTAAATTAAAAAATCTTTGGAACTTAGTGCCTACCCATGTTTTGGAACGGGAGTACAATAATGGTACTTACACTGACTTTATGTCTTACTTGATTCAGGCACTCTACAGATCGGGAGTTTGCCCTCATGATGCTCATGGCATACCTCTCATATATGTTGGCTGAAGTAAGATTTGAGACCCTTCTGCTTTCTTTGCATTTGATGGTTAATTTGGTGGTTAACTTCAATTGGTTATGCAGTTATTCTATTTGAGTGGCATTCTCACTGTTTTCTTCTGTGGTATCGTGATGTCCCATTACACGTGGCACAATGTGACTGAGAGTTCAAGGGTCACTAGCAAGTATGTCTTATTTGATAATTTATCTTTTGCTAGTTGGCAATTACTGTTCTCTCGCTCTCTCGTACCAGGCAAATCATTAATTTTTTCAATTCATTTTATTATATTCTAACATCACAGGCACGCCTTTGCAACCATGTCATTTGTTGCTGAGATTTTTATCTTCCTTTATGTTGGAATCGATGCATTGGACATTGAGAAATGGAGATTTGTAAGCGACAGGTATAACCTTTATGAAGTTTCACCTGTATTTATGCTTACAATCCATCAGAACATGGTGCCTATCTAGAACAGTATTCTCTTGGAACTCTGTAATGTTTTTAATCCTTTTCTTTTTTTCTATTTGTTGCAGTCCTGGAACATCAGTTGCTGTGAGTTCAATTTTGCTGGCTCTTGTTATGGTTGGAAGAGCAGCTTTTGTTTTCCCCTTGTCCTTCATATCGAACTTATCTAAGAAATCACCTATCGAGAGGATTGGCTTGAAGCAACAAGTAAATGATTCTGTTTCTTTACCTAATCAGTTTTCATGTTTGTCCTTTTCATATTAATCCACTATATCTATTAAAAGCACCTTTAACATTGATTCTTTGTAGGTTGTAATATGGTGGGCCGGTCTTATGAGAGGTGCAGTTTCAATGGCACTTGCTTATAATAAGGTATGTCAGATAAAGTCGATTGGTTAGAGATGTGAAGAAAGATGTTGGCAATTTTGTTACTAAACAGAACTAACTTGTAATAAATGCAGTTCACAAGCTTAGGACATACTCATTTGAGAGGGAATGCGATCATGATTACCAGCACCATAACTGTTGTTCTCTTCAGTACTGTGGTAAGAATTATCCTCTACCTTTCATGTGTATCATGTTTGATAAAATAATGTTTAGTTAATTGAGTTTGCTTCATCATTTGGCCCCATCTAGGTGTTCGGTTTGATGACGAAACCTCTTATAAGATTTTTACTGCCTCATCCGAAAAACCACTCGAGAAGCTTGTCAATATCATCAGAACAGAACACACCGAAATCAGTAACAGTGCCACTTTTAGGGGACAATCAGGATTCTTTAGATGATCTTGGGGGCATTCCCCGTCCAAGCAGTATCCGAGCACTTCTAACCACGCCAACGCACACAGTTCATTACTACTGGCGTAAGTTTGATGATGCATTCATGCGTCCCGTGTTTGGTGGTAGGGGTTTTGTTCCCTTTGTTCCTGGATCACCAACTGAACGAAGTGTTCACAATCAATGGCAATGAGAAAAAAAGACAAAAGTATGTAAATTGTAAGCATCCAAACCAAGTCTCACACAACTCCGACCATGCTGCTGAAGATTTTGTCAATATTTTGTATGATTGTAGTTCTGCTGTTCAGTATACTGTAGCTATTGCCTCATCTCTTTTATGTTTTAATTTTTATGAACAAAGCTATTGCCTCATCCGTGATTGGCTTTCTCTGTCCAATTCTTCTCATCAACATTGTATCCCTGTAAAATATGTTGAGTGTATAGGCAGGTGCTTGCATCTTGTTGTATAATAGTCGATAAATTGGTTACTTCATGGATCTATTCCTGTTTACAAACAAATATAATAATCAATCACTTATTTTTTCTTCTATTCTGAGTTCCCTATTTATGCATTGATATTGAATTGTCCATGACAAGGATGATACAGGCTGAACGATCCTTGCACTTTATGTACTTGCCTTCCAAAGTACGTATCTATACATTACTCCATGTAAATGATATAGACAAGAATACCGTTGGACACGCAGAAACTCTCCTTTATCTTTATTTGGAACATGTAACTATGTACAAACCAACTAGCAGGAACCTGAGAACGCCAATTAGTGCTGGAGAATCCGGCAGTCCCGAGTGGTTCAGTGTTTCCGTCCGTGCATTTGTCAATTTACTAAATCTAAAAGTCGGTATCTGATGTGAAGGGCGTTGAGGATACTGAATGACAGGGTACAACTATAGAAGCAATTTGGGGGGTAACAGGATTGGAGCTGCCAGATGTATACCGCGCAACCATCGAACCAATTGAGAGTGTGCTGACAATGCAACCCGCAGCACCATAGAGATGACCCGTTGAGTCAGATGAGGAGGAACTGCAGACGTGACCGGAACATTGTAGAGTCCAGGATACGGGATTAAATGCTGTGCTCCATGACCTGCTGTTGGATGTGCAGTGTGCGTGCGAGGCGATTGCATTGACCAACAGACCATAAAAGTATTAACAGAAGCATTTGTTGCACTGATTGCGGGTGCTGTATTTCCAGATGGCAAGGGTAGCTCTTCGTTGCTATAACAAGATTGTGACTTTGAGCTTCTGGTGGTATTGATGATGGGAACAGTGAAGTAGATAGTGGTACCGCCGTCTGGAGTCGTTTAGATGTATCTTGCCGACATGGTTGATCATCAAGAGGATCGATACGCTTTTTTCCAATCTGCTGCTGCTGCTGCAGGTGAGCCACAGAGTTTGAGTGAGTTTTAGAAGACTTCCTCTCCTTTTCACGCTTTTTAGGCTGCAAGATGGGATCTCTAATGATCTTGGGCGAGTACTGAACGGAAGCTTGCATTTTCTCAACGAATTTCAGTATAAGTTCCATGCAGATTTTGTAACCGTAGCAATATCATGCAAAAGTTTTTATACATTTCAGAAGCCCTGAAAAAACAAATCATTCAACCAACGCCTCCTAAAATATTGCAAAGGTGAACATGACAGTGCATTTGAAGAGTTATTTCCTTTGTCACAGATCTTTCTGTAGCACTCCTCAGCATACTCTGTATGTGCTTCAAGCAGAGGAACTGCAGGGAACTTATCAACCAGTTTAATATCCACTTAACTGAAAGCAGTCACAAGCATCATTCTTCATCTTCATTTTCCACTCCAAGCCATTTTCTTCGCCTCTTCTTTCTCTTGGTTTTCCGCCAAACGCCCCAACTTAATTCCTCAAGAAAAACCAGACAGCTCTTCATTGCAACATTTACGTCAATACCCATATCGAGTTTACTTCAATTTGATGTGTACAAAAATCTTGAAGCTTCTAGTACTAGCTTTCCAGAATTAGACATGCTTCTTATAGCTTCCAAAATGGAAGTTCTTGATCTTTTACGTGCTCGCTAAAGTACAATGACAATGAGTTACCATCATCCATCGTAAAGATGAATTCTTGGTGGATTCGATACTGTTTTCGTGACTTTCATCATCCGGGTTTCCGTTTTTGGGTCTAACAGAGGCATTTTTATCGCTGTCTTGGATTGAACTTTCTGGATCTTGAATTTGAGACCGAGCAGAGGGTGGTAATGTTTTAAAATCTTGGATTTTGGTTTCTGGGCTTCTGTTTTCAGACAGAATCAAGGGTAGTGGTGGGGATTCTTCGCCATTTCTGGGAAAAGACTGTCGGGAATTGGATTCAAGGCAGGAACTTTCAAGGTGTTGGAGTTGAGTTTTGCCATTGGCGAGTATGCAAGTATTTTTTTTGAGGATGCTGAACATATTTGGAAGATTTTCAGCGCTCAACGAAGAAGAAATCCAAAAGAACAAACGGACGTGGGATATCAAATCCCTTTGAATATCAATTTATGGAATTATTATATTAATATTAATTCATCGTTACACTTTTGATCCTCCATTTCTAGTAGCACCCTTTATCTCTCAAAATAGTATGATTATGATTAATTTTACACATTATAATATATAACTATTATATATGAAATAGTTTAATTTTTTTTGATGATACCTCTAATTAATTCCCTGATATAGGCATAATTAATCCATTTATATTCTAGTTTTTTAGATTTTAATCATTCGGTATTGTAATTATATTTTTGAATTTTATTGATTTAATTGTTACTAGAAATTTTAATTTTTAAAATTGAATTAAATATTTTTAAAATTTAAATAAGAGCCGGAGGTACGTTAGATCTCCGGGCATAGAAAGCAAAATAATTAATGCAAGCTTCACTTATTATTCTGCATTGTACACTGTTAAGAGAACATACAAGATTAAGCAATGAATCCCAATTGCGGTGCACAACAAAGCATCAAAGACTACATTTTCGATTAAGCATCACATCTATACTATATATTACAGTTCAGATGAGGCAAAGAACAAGCATCTCTTCAAGTGCAGCATTGTTGCCATCTGGAAGCATATGTTACCTTTTCTATGTACAGAATATCAGTCCGGATGTGATTCGGAAGGAATTTTTGTTGTATCATCATTCCCAATCAGCATCAAAGAAACCAGCATCTTTCATCTCTGAATAGTATACATTCTCTAGATGCAAATCTTCCTCCTACTCTCGAATCAAATACAACTATTAATAAATAACCAGACAGTACCATAGGAATGAAGAATAAAATGGATTTACCAGTCATGAAAAGTCTAAATCAAAAGTGCTGATAATAACCTGGAAGAAGTCTGCTAAGAATGTCTTGTATAACAGAGGCAGGTAAAATGCATGATAGATAACAATGGTGGCGCCATACAACCTGTAGAAGCAATTGACATAAGCCAAAAAAAAAAAGGAGAATGTATGGTTGCTGAAAATTTAAAATGGGTCATTTGTGAGAATCTGATCCAAATTACCAGAAACCAAAACTCGCCCCATTCCCAGTAAGTCCACAAGCAAATAGTGCTAGTGCATTTAAGGTGAACATAATAACGACGTACTTGTAGAACGCAGGCCTTCCTGCAAAAATTAAATGTGGAAAAAGAAAGGAAAATGTCAAATAATTCACAGGCAAAAATTGAACCGACATTTGTTACAACATGCATTTAAAACACTTACCAGGTAACCTTTCCCTCCACTTAGAATGGTACATAAATAATAAGCCGGCATAAACTGCAGTTAGCACAAACCTGTGGACTACCCACAAGTTCCATTTTGTGTGATGTGCCTGCTCATTATCGTCAATGAACAGAGGGATTCCAAGGGCAAACATGTAAATGGCCTGTAACATAGCAGACAAGAATTTAAGGTCCTGTAATGGCGAAGGTGGCCACAAATTCAGAATGACATGTGTATACAAGTGAGGGGCACCATGCAACTTTTATGTACGAAAGCTTAAAAAGTATTATTGATGCAAGCCCCGAAACATTCGTAATGCAAAAGTTTGCAGGAGGTCGACCACATGATAAGAATGCTATTAATGCAACGCAACATGTTGAAAGAGAAGAGTCTGTATCTACTTCCTTTTTGACAATAGTACCCATTGTCAATACCAGTAAAAACGGTTGCTGCAAAAGCAGCAAAAAGGCTTCAATCCCCAAATGGAAAAAAAAGGAGATACCTTGAGGAGTATGTCCAAACCAACAACGAGTGCTGACACGGCAAAGGTTCGTGTTAAAGCTTCCAATCCACTTGCATAATTTCCTTGGAGCAAAAACGCAATCAAGCTTACTTCAAGGAACAGCATTCCAGATGTTGTAAACAGAGATAAGATATTCCATGTCAATTCTTTTCCGGGAGCAC
Source organism: Dalechampia spathulata (assembly GCA_948192965.1). Classification (NCBI taxonomy): domain Eukaryota; kingdom Viridiplantae; phylum Streptophyta; class Magnoliopsida; order Malpighiales; family Euphorbiaceae; genus Dalechampia; species Dalechampia spathulata. The sequence goes on along the minus strand of CANYBF011340061.1, from coordinate 36,504 downwards.
ACTCCCATGCCTGTGTGAATAAAGAGAGAATCATACTTGATTTAGCCAAAGGGAGCAGGAAAAAGAATCAACAAAATAATGTGCAAGAAACTCTTAGAACTGGTTTGACTTGAACTAACATCTTTTTTATGGACGATTACTTAAGTCTATAACTTTATGCATTTCTTGGATATGACCAACTATAACGCACTCCTCTAAAGCTCCTCACACAGGACTAACCAAAACCTGGTAGAACATTGTCTTAATAATAAGCATCTTTAATTCTGATAAAGATAGCTTGAAACAGAAATATTAAACATTCTACTAGCCAGTAACAGTCGCATTTATCAGGAAAGATATGAGGCCATTGTAAAGATTGCTGCTTCACAAACAAGCTGAAACTAATCAACAAAACAAATCGTGTAACCTATGTTCTTCACTGTTTAAATTGCATATGCGCAACATAGATAGCACCAGTCAAATTTATGTCAATATTTTAGAATAATCATGCCAATTCAGAACAATCAATATATATAGTCAAGAGAAACAAAAACTTCATGCACATTAAAGAAATTAAATTAGTAAAAAGTACGTTGTCGCCGCCCACAAGTAATAAACCACTGAAATCATAATGTACAATCCTACAAGCGTAAGTTAGTAAATTCAAGAATCACATAAACTAGCATATGAAATAGGAAAAAGCTTTAGTAATCACAAGGTTCAAATGAGCACTCAATCTTCACATATCAACTTGCTGAATAACAAACAATCCAAAAAATCCCATGAAACACAGACAACATGAATATATATTCAACAAACGCACAATCTTCACAGAGAAATTTAACCCAACTCCAAAACTGATCCTACATTTGCTACTAGAATTGCAACATGAAAAAAAAAAAAAACAAAAGAACAACCTTAATTGTAAACAACATAAAATAAACATTTGATTATCCAAACTGAAGCTGACAGACAAACCTGGAAGCAACACCAAGCAAGATTAAGCAAGCTAACAAGCCAAAGGATCCCATAATAAGAGATCATAATATATGATCTTCCGTGAGATAATTTGGCAACACATCTTTTAGCCTGAAATGCCAAGTAAAGTAGAAAAGCAAGAGAAGCTAAGATCAAGATCACATTGTGCAAGAAGCCATGGCACTCGAAGATCCAATTGAAGATTCCTACGCCCAAGAAACCCCCTTCTTTGATAGTGGAATTTTTAGGGTTTTCTAAAGAAATTGGGATTGAAAAAGGAGTTTGTTGTTCGAGATTTCTCATTTATTAGGAATCAAAAAGAACGATCTTTATTCCGAGTGAAAATTGATCTAGACAAACGTAAAATCTAACCCTAAGATTCCATACAAATTTGGGCCGTACGTTAATGGTTCCGATGATTCACGCGATGGCTCTGGCAGACAGAAAATTTATCGAAAATTGGCCATTAAAACATAAAAATAAATATTAAATAAATTTCAAAAATATGAAAATATGTTTTAATATTAATTTAAAATAATGTAATGTATATTTCAATTATTTTAAGAAAAAATATATATTATATACTTTCAAAATAATAGCTAAAAAATTGAAAATAAAAAATAATATTTTTGAAAGAAAAAAGAAAGTTGAAAAAAACGTTTTAGATATAAAAAAAAATGTGAAGAAAAGATTTTGTTATATTTTTGTAAATATTTTGGAAAAAGGGTATTTGTGGAATTTTGGCTTAATAATTAAACACAATTGGGCTATGGGCTTTGATTTGTTTGGGCCCATATTACCTACCGATTATCACACTATTAATAGTCAAAGGTCCCTTATCGATTGCTTTCCTATATCGCCATCACAGTCCTTGTTTCTCTGGTGTATATCTGATCAGCGTCCGACTTTGGGGTGTTCTGAGGTATTTTCTCTGCTTCTTCCTTTAATTGTATTTTATCCTTTTCGCTTTCTGTTCAGATTTCTTCTTCTTTTTTTATTCAATGAATGATCTGCTGCCTTTTGGTGGTGTTTTTTTTTGTCGTATTTGCTTGTCGATCATATAGTTTCTTCACTGATCTGTTTGATCGGTTTGTTATTAATTAATTAACCTTCACATTTTCCCTTGTATTTGGTAGATTTAACTATAAGTTTCTAATTTTTCTTTGTTTAGATCACATACTTACAGTACAACAATGTTTAAAGCAGTTGCTGTTCTTAGCAGCAGTGAGGGAGTGAAAGGAACCATCTTTTTCACTCAAGAAGCTGATGGTATTTCAATTCTTAAAAACTCTCCGATTTTGATTTGAATTTTGCCTTTTAATTTCGTTTCTCATCAGGTCCAACTACTGTAACTGGAAATGTTTCTGGCTTGAAACCTGGTCTTCATGGTTTCCATGTTCATGCCCTTGGAGACACCACAAACGGATGTATGTCAACTGGTATGCGTTCCCTGCCTGGATTTTTTCCCTGTTTACATACTGCTAAGTTGTAAATGAGTGGAGAAGGGTCTTTCTTTAGCAAGCTTATGCTCAATTCCTTTGTTATTTGATCGAGCTTGAGTCGCATTTATGCAACTATAGATGTATAAATTATATTTTGAAAATTAAATTTATTATCACTTACATTAATGAGCTAGTTTTCAAGATCATTAAAAAACCAACAAGCTCCTCAACAAGTGGAGTATTTGTTTAGCTCATCTTGCTAGATGAGCTTGAATGAGCTTTTATTGAACACCGAGTAGCTTACACATAGCTCTCAGCTTATTTGCACTCACTTTTAAGTCTGCTAATGTTTGATTTTTTTTTTTGGAACTTCTGTTTGCGTAATAGTTTGGTCTTCAACTGCAGGACCACATTTTAACCCTGCTGGAAACGAGCATGGTGCTCCTCAGGATGAGAATCGCCATGCTGGAGATTTAGGAAATGTCACAGCTAGTGATGATGGTATGCACATTTGTTTTGGTTTTGTTTTGATTATCTGTTATATGTGGTGTTTGATAGTTTTCTGAGTAACTATTACTCGTATATTCTCCATGGTGCAGGCACAGCTACTTTCACCATTGTTGACTGCCAGATTCCTCTTACTGGCCCTAATTCTATTATAGGAAGGGCTGTCGTCGTTCATGCAGATCCTGATGATCTTGGCAAAGGTAATCTTCAAAGTTCTCACCTTCTGAACCTTTTTCTGAAGTTTTCTTTGTTGCTTTCATCAACATTTATGAGTAAATTAAGCTTGTCTCGAGTCTCCTACATGCCAACAATGGTTTGCTGTTTCTTTTTTAACTTTTGTGTGAATGGTACCGGTTGCTTCCCTTTTTTAATTTGAATATTGATCAAATATTGGAATATGGAGCGTCATGATTATCTCAAGGTTCAATCAAAACATATTAAACTCTCAATTAAATTGTTGCAGATATTTTAAGCAAAGTAAGTTTTTTGGGATAGAACCAGTCAGCTATTGGCTTGGAACTATGGATCTGTATTCTAGTATTATGTGGAGAGTTATCAGAATTTACAGTCAAATGCTAGGACCTTGTTAGCTCATATTTGTTGCTTTATTACTGGTTTCCTAATTCCTTGTTATGGAAAATTAATTTTTAGCTTATTATTCATGCGTCTATTTAGTGGTGGACTTGGCTTTAGCTAAGGGCAATCTCCTGCTTTTGCTCTATTCATACTCATTGTTCAGTTCAAATCTCCAAATTTCGACACTGTTGTGGTAACAATGTTGCTTCATTTGAATGGGAAAAATTCGTGGTAGTTGTGGATGAAGATTCTTTTGTCATTCTCCATACTTGGAAATTACCTGTTCTAACGCGGTAAACTTATCCATGGTTTTGTAAATATAGTTGTGACAATTGACAAGAAGAACTTAGCCTTTCTCATGGGTCATCGGATGCCGTCTGATGAAACGGTAACTGAACCCTGACTGTTTTTTTTCTTTCTTTTGCTATATCCAGGGGGACACGAACTCAGCAAGACCACTGGAAATGCGGGTGGCAGGGTGGCATGCGGTACGTAGTAAACTTTCTTCACCGCATGAAAACAAAATTGTATCATCTTCTTAAAAGATACCACACACTGCCAAGTTAATTCATTTCATTGTCCGTTCATGGGTTTGGAGATTCAACATCATGGAAAGGTCGACTTGTTTTTTTAGTGTAATACCATTCAGTATCCTACCTACAGCCTACTGAATTATACAAAGTTTGTATCTGTAGCCTGTTAAGAGACGAACCTCCCACCCTGACTCCAGTTTTCCAGAAATACTTATAGCGTCAGGACTCTAAACCAAGACTTGTAATTATGCAGGTGTGATTGGTTTGCAAGGATAAACTGCTGCTCCAACTGATTTGAGGCAGTTGAACATGGATTTGACTGGACAGCAAGCTCTACAAGGAAATCATGGGACTGGAAATTCTTGGAATAAATTCATTTCATAATTCAAGAACATTGCTTGCTTTGTTGGTTTAACTTGGAGTTACAAACCATGTGGATTTGAATTTCAGTCCGAAGATGAGCTTTCTTGCCATAATCTTTACTTTTAGAAAGGAAGAACTGTCAGCGGTGAAAATACCCAAACAATATATAATTCTAATCGACAGTTTTTAATATACAAACGCGAAATTAAACAACTTAAAATTTAATTGTGATGAATATGGTAATTAATTCTATAATATTGGATTGTTTTTTATTTTAAAACATAATGTAAAGAAAACGACATTAAAGGGCTGTTCTTAAGTTGGATAGCTTCAGCATTCGAGCCATCAAGCAACTCAACCGTGCGTCCGTCGGTCAGCAATGATACTGTAAAAGGAAGAGCCGTATTCTGTTTACTTTTGGTTTGATTTGATGAGGAGAAATGAAATGGACAATTGGGTAACACCAACCTTTAAATGGTGGCACTGCTAGCTTACCAAACTCTTTGACATAACAATGAGTTAGCCGATTCTCATTAAAGTTAGCTGGTCAACATTCTCCATCACCGGCCCCCCCATGCAACCAGATTTCCTGTCACAGTCCCCCTCTTTGTTCGAAAAAAGAAAATCCCCATTTAATTTTTATTTTTGTTAAATTATTTTATACACGTGCTTGGACACAGTGAAGAGGTTGATGAGATTAATGATTATGGTAATAGATTAATGTTGTAGATAAACAGACTTCAGAACAAGTTTTTTTGGTGAATAAAATATCAATTTTAAGAGACTGGAAAATGTAAGAATTTATTTTAATTTATTTGCCGCCATGCGGTTGAAGGAAACCCAAGAATTTGGTGGACAAGTGGGAGTGGAACTTGCAGTTGCAGAATCTCCCAACCAGCTAACCTTCTTCTCCATACATTGTCTGTAATAAAAAAAAAAAGGAGAATGAGAGGAGAAGAAGATGACGACGACGAAGAAGAAAAAACTTAAAACAACTAACAATTTGTCCAACTCCCCTATCTTCTATTTATACACACCTAACCCATCTCACCAACCATTGTTATACACCCAATTTCTCAACTTTCCCTCTATTCTTCTCATTCTCCGATCAATTTTCACCGCTCTGTTTAGTGGGTGATCAAGCGATTATCAAAGGATGACTCTTGGCAGCGTGCCGGTATTACTCTTATTCTCAATCTGATCTCCTTTTGTGGTAGTTTTTATTTTCTTTTTGAGTTTTGGTTTCTTTACGGGAGATTGCGTGAAGGAATTGTAAGAAAAATACTTAGGATTTTATGCATGCATTGTTGCGATCCTTGGGTATTTGTTTTGTTGAAGATCAGGTGTTTTGGGGTCTTATTCTGTTGTTATTGGATTTAATTAATTCTAGTTAGCTGAATTAAACAGTCAAAATTATGTCTGGTTACTGATTGGTTTAGTTGTTTTCAGCTTCTGATCGTTAGAATTCTTTTACCATCAAATACATGTCTATGTTCTATTTGTGGAAGTTCGATTTCTATCATTGCTTGGTCAGTGATTAGATTCAGGAATTGATGGGTGTAGGTTAGTGAGGTTTGCTTGGTCATTTTTCAGAATTTTGATCATTTCCAGATCTTTAAACATCAGTTTTATGTTGGTTTTTGAATTTATCTGTTAATGGTGGATAACAGTTGGCTACTTCGGATCTTCAAATCGATGGATTTCGAAGGAATTCCACTCTTGTCTGTACCCCAGTAATCGAAAAATCGGTTGATCAAATGTTGAATCAAATTAGAAAGGCAAAACAGCTTGGGGCTGACCTTGTTGAAATTCGGTTGGATTTCCTGGAAAATTTCGCTCCAAGACAGGATCTTGAAATCTTGATTAAGCAAAGCATTCTGCCAACGCTTATCACTTACAGGTACTAAAACATTAACTCAACCGCATACATTTCTAGTACACCTCTAATGGAGGGGAAATCGTCAATGTCGAGATAAATTATCGTCAACCCCTTTAGAATATGAATCTATCCGATGCGGAAGAGGAGAACTTGCTTGGATGATTTATTTCTTAGTTAGCAAACTTAGATTTCAGTTGGCATTGTTGTGTGGACATGTCACAAATACGATTGGGATTAAGGTTGATATTTATTTTCAGCCGCAGATGGTCGAAAGCATGACTTGACATAGTCGAATAGTTAAGAATGTGTCAAGTTGTATGTCTAAACTTGATGAATTATTTGTTCTAATGATGCTTCTGAAAAATTTACCTTCTAGACCAAAATGGGAAGGTGGTCAGTATGATGGAGATGAAAGCAAGCGCCAAGAAGCACTACGCTTGGCCGTAGAATTGGGATCAAACTTCGTTGATGTTGAGCTAAAGGTAAAGCTGCTCCGATTTTAAGATGACCATTTATCAGAACTAATAATCAGAAAAACTGAGATGTTTAATTTCTGCTCTTGAAGGTAGCTTCCGAGTTCTTTAATTCTGTTGAAGGAAAGAAACCTGGAAATGTCAAGATTATTGTTTCTTCTCACAATTATGAAAATACCCCATCCGTTGAGGAAATCGGCAATCTTGTTGCCAAGATACAAGCCACAGGAGCTGACATAGTGAAGGTTGCCACTACAGCTCAAGACATCACAGACAATGCAAGAATGTTCCAAGTGCTTGTACATTCACAAGTGAGTAATCCTTATATTTTCATGGCGCTTACGAAGGCTCTTTTAATTCTAATATGTGATTAAATTATAGGTTCCGATGATAGGCCTTGTTATGGCCGAAAGAGGTCTGATGTCAAGGATCCTTGCTGCAAAATATGGAGGATTTCTCACATTTGGTTCAATTGAGGCGGGGATAGTATCTGCTCCAGGGCAACCAACTATCACAGATTTATTGGAGCTGTATAATCTTAGACAGATTGGAGCTGATACCAAAGTACATGGTGTCATTGGAAATCCCATTGGTCACAGCAAAAGTCCTCATCTTTACAATACTGCATTTAGATCTGTCGGTTTTAATGGAATTTATTTGCCGCTCCTGGTTGACAATGTTGCTAATTACATATCAACATATTCTTCATCAGACTTTGTTGGATACAGGTAAAAGATTTCCCTTATGTCTGTACATATGCTTGTCATGTTTAATCTATTTGGCAAAACAAAATCAAAAAATCCTTGCAAGATCTAAACATTTCTTCCCTGGTCGACAGAAATAATTTTGATTGATCTGAAATGCAGTTATACAATACCTCACAAAGAAGCTGGACTTAAGTGCTGTGATGAGATTGATCCAATCGCTCAGGTAACTAAATATTATGTTTATACAATGTAATTCATATTCTGGCATATGTGCGCAAAATGAGCACTGGAAACTTTGGTCATTTTCGATATAATTGGTTAAGGGTTGATTTCCAGGCAATAGGAGCTATTAGTTGCATGATCAGGAGACCTACCGATGGCAAGCTAATCGGATACAATGTTGACTATCTTGGAGCTATAGGAGCTATCGAAGAGGCATTACAAGGTCTCTAATGCATCTTAGCGGCATATTTTGTTTAAACTTTCTTCAGACTTGATTTCTGGTTTCCCTTTTAACACTTATATTTCTTGCAGCATCTAATGGTACCGCTGGTTCTGTTTCTCCCTTGGCTGGCAAACTCTTTGTTGTCATTGGAGCTGGTGGAGCTGGAAAGGCCCTTGCTTATGGTGGATACGAAAAGGGGGCTCGAGTTGTCGTTGCCAATCGTTCATTTGGTATCTGTCATTTTGTTATATCATTACGTAACATTTTTTTTTTTCCTGTTTGCTAACTTCTGTTATATCATGACCAGACAAAGCCAAGGAGCTTGCCAGTAAAGTTGGAGGAAAAGCAATAACTCTAGCTGAACTGAAAGATTTCCATCCAGAAGAAGGAATGATCCTTGCAAATACGACTTCAGTCGGAATGAAACCGAGAATCGATGATACACCACTTGCCAAGGTTTGTCACTAACAGATTTTCTTTAAAGATTATATCCGTTCAGGAATCAGATGTATAGTCAAGGACTAATGCCAGGATCATCAATTTTCTTATTCCGGTTCTCCTTTATGAATACATTAGTCGGGAGACTGATAATCTTCATCTCCTATTTCCATTTCAGGAAGCTTTGAAACACTATTCCTTGGTATTTGATGCAATTTACACACCAAAATTAACCAGGCTCTTAAGAGAAGCACAGGAATGCGGGGCCATTACCGTTTACGGGACAGAGATGTTCATCAATCAGGCATTCGTACAGTTTGAAAGATTCACCGGCTTTCCTGGTAAGACAAAATGCTAAGAAAAATAGAAAAAATAATGAAATATTTCGAATATGTTTCTTCTACAAGAGTGTTAATCTTTGGTTTCATCTATACTGCAGCACCAAAACAACTAATCAGAGCCACGTTGGCGAAAAATACGTAACAGGATGACATTTTTGTTTTCCAAGTGAAAGTGTTGCAGCAGAATGCTTGTTTTTGCCTATATAAACTGAGCTCATTCCAGTGTCCGACATGTCTAATCAGCTGTTTCTATTATTCTGGTGTATCAAATAAGTTTCTGTTTTCTTTCAAGGAAAAACTTCTGGAAATTGGTTATTGCTAACTGTCAAATCTCCTTCTAAGCTGCTCACATCTTCCTTCAGGAAAATCTATCATGTGAGCAGAAATGTAAAACTACTACCACTGACATGCTGGGAAAACCGATACGAGGTAGTACCTACATGGGTACTTGCTCGAACTTCTGAAAACAGGCAATGACACCTGCCTAAACAACGATGAAAGATCAACCTCATCTCAATCATCTATACTTTAAATATCAAATTTACAAAAAAGAGTCAAAATAAATCTATAATTCATATGTATTTTACGAGGATCAATGAAAATTTTATTTACTTTTATGTATAAATTTTTATCATTCTTTAACGAAAAGCAATCACTACGAAAATCATGTTTTCTTCATGGTTTTCATAATCTCGATTTTTAAATAAATAAATAAATAAATATTAATAATATTATAATTTAATAATGTAAATATTCCTAAAAAGTTTAAGAGGTTTACCATTGTTTTAAAAAAACAGCAGCCAAAGATATAATGTAAGATATACCTAAAATACAAGAATTAGGTAAAAACGCAGGGAAGCGACATCGTTTTGCTGCGCCTCTTGTGAGTTCTGGATCGAAGCCCCAACCTTTCCTACGGGGGTGGGATCAAAAATAAAAGAGCGAAAATCAATCTTCCATTTCAGGACCTTTTCCCTTTCCTCCTCTTTGGAGATTACTCTTCAATAACCCCTACGTGATATAATTTATTAGTTATTGCAGATTTTGATTCTCTGTTTATGTTCGGTAACAGCTGGCGGAATTTGGTCGTTGCTGAGGTAAATCTCTCTTTATTTTTTATGTTTGTTTCGTGATTGCTAGATTTTGATTTTACTGAATTATTTGTTTGAATTTTGTAATTATGGTTTTAATTTGATGCAAGTTTACTTCTTTGAGAGAATTTTTTTTAAAAACACGCCATTTCTGATTTTCCTCACTCGCTTTAGATTGGTGTTTTCCTTTTTGTAGTTTTTGAAGTTTTTGATTTGGGATTTCCGTGACGAACGTTTTACGTTTTGTTTGAAGATATTTTTCCGCTTGTTTAAACGCTTTTTAGGTGAATTTATGGTTACAAGTTTGAGCTCTGAGTAAAATAGAACACTAGTAACTAGTTTAGGAATTGGAAAAGTTAATAGTTGTCTTATTTTTAGGAAATTACACTTGCTTCCTGCAATTTCTAGGGTGATGCATTGCTTACTTGGTTTTAATGGTAGTGATGTTATACCGCGCTGCTTATCCTGAAAAATGGTAGCATTTTCCATGGGAAGCTTTATATTCTAATTAAAGCTTTCAATGATCAAGTAGTTTAATCTTTTCGTTACAGGAGGTTTAGGTCATTTTGGACCCTTATGGAGCCATTGGATATACAGAGAAGCTGACGACCCTGTAGAAGCAGTTCCTTATTCACCGGTGCCAGAACGAAGCACCGTGAAATTTGTGAAGCTGACACGAAAAATTGGGATTATCTGAAATGAATAATAAGGCAGCAGGAAATGATGGTGAAACATCGAGAAAAGCAGAATCATCAAAGAAAAGAAACCGCAGATCATTAAAGGTTAAATCTGAAATCAAGAAAGGACCCCCAGGTAATGTCTCTTTGAAAGTCGAGAAAACTAAAGATCATCAGCAGTTTCGAAGCAGGAATAAGAATAAGAGGAAGAGTAAGGGTGCTTCTAAAGATAACAGGGAAAACAACAGAAATGAGTTGGAGAATTTTAAAAACCACAGTTCAAGGGATGATAAATTACAGAAGAATGATGTCAATGAGGAGCATGCTGATGAGGACCGAGGCACTCAAAAGAAGCAAGAAAGAAGTGCTGGTTCAAGTAAAATCCAGCCTAACCTAAAGAATAAAGAGAAACGTGATAGCTGGGACAACAGGTCAAGGAATCAAAAGAGCAAAAAAAAACTTGATGTGAAGGAAAAGAACCGAGGGAATGGGAAAAAGAAAGAGAAGCTTGGCGGTTTGATTTTTATGTGTAATGCAAAGACCAAACCAGATTGTTTCCGTTATCAAGTCATGGGTGTGACCCTGAACAAAAAAGATCTTGTGCTGGGTGTGAAACCTCGACTTAAGCTTTTCCTGTATGATTTTGATCTCAAATTAATGTACGGGATCTACCAAGCTACTTCTTCTGGTGGCATGAAACTGGAACCGGAGGCTTTCGGTGGGTCCTTTCCAGTTCAGGTTATTTTCTTGTTAGAGAGATATCTTTTGTTGGTAGCAAACTCTGTTTTCCATCTTTAACTTGTTTGGGTTTTCCCATTTATATTTTCAAAATTTAGGTGCGGTTCAGTATCCATAAGGATTGCATTCCACTCCCGGAGAGTGTTTTCAAGAAGGCTATAAAAGACAATTATGATGCAAATAACAAGTTTGATATTCAACTTACCGTACGACAGGTGAGTTGACCGATTTTGTCTATGCATTCTCTTAACCCAAACTTTCATGATTTCTTTTCTAAAATTTTACGTCACAGGTTAGGAAGCTAAGCGAGCTTTTCCGCCCGGTTGCTTTCCAGTCTGCAATGCAACCAGTGACAACTACTCAGGACAGGGAAGCTTTTGAGAGACTAAGAGAATCACAGACCCTTCCAGAGAGGAAAAGATTCTCGAGAATCAATGAAGATGGTAGGAGGTACCCGGTGATCCCATTTCAAAGGGATCATGAGGGTATTGATTACCAGGAGGTTGTACCGACAGAGAGAGAGGAAGCTCCACGTGATTTGTACTTGAGTGAAAAGGAGTATCGTACTTACGGTCTTCAAAGAGAGAGATTAAACATTACAACTCCACATAGTACCGCTTCCGTGCTAGATCCGTACCCTAGGAATTTTGAAAGAGAGCACCTTCTTAAACAGCCAGCTCATACATACAATGATGCTATTCCTGTGCGTGGGGATTCACTTGCAGGTCCTCCCTACCGGACTTCGAGAGAGTATCTGATGAATCATACTGGTGGAAGTGAATTGCAGCTTGTAGCACCTTCAGTCTCTGCAGTACCGTCTAGCTCTGCTGTTTCAGGATTAGACTCTTACAGTGGAAGGAATCCTTGTTACTCTTACTCATATAGTATCCCGTCGAGGAATTCATATATGCTGCTCCCAAAGCGTGAGGAAGTTTCTTCAAGTTCCAATTACATCGATGGAAGGAGAGAAACTTATCTAGGAGTAGATTCCGATCCTTTGCACAAAGGAGAAGCTGATGCAATGAACAAATTATACTTGAAGTATGGTGTTGAACCATTATCAGATTATAAACAGGCGTATCAAGTTTCCAAACCAGAAACTGTACCCCAACCTGTGTCATCTCGCTACTCGTTTGGTGGTCCATCTGCGTCTTACCGACTATGAACTGTATAAAAAAATGTACTTCAATTTTAACTATTCTCTTGGAGTCGCTTACTTTACTTAATGTGACGGAATTTCCTGTTGTGGATGGTTTAAGTAGTGCTTCTATTTGTATTACATCATTTTAGATTTGTTTGGTAATTTCCTAGTATCAAAACTGGCTCTTCAATGGAAAAATGATTCAAAAAGATGAAGGCAACAGTCTTCAAGTTAGACAACTGTAGAACGCCAGTCACTCCTTTGTCTCATTTATTCAAGCTCGACAAGCATGTAAAGAGCTAAAAAAACCGGTTCTTGTTATATTTGATGAATGTTAGTTGATGATTTACTTTCAGAAATATTGTAAGTTAGATAGAGAAGTGGACTTTGCAATCCGATGATCGTACTGAACATGGTTGTAGAGTTGAATGTCCAAGGCTGCATTGCATTTCTTTACAGGCCAAAATCAAAGCATAATGGATTGATCTATTGATTTCTTATCTGATCATGTTCTATCATTTTCAATATCAATCTCTCCTTTATCAGTCATGAACTATATGGGTGGGTGGGAATGAGGATCAACGGGAAACAGAAAAACTGTAAAGCCACCAAATTACAGCTTTAATTCAGCCAGACTTGGATTTCTTCCTCAAAAAGGATCGTCTTGTTGAGAGTGGGAAGATTATCTCACCAAGATTTTGGAAAATACCTCTATCATACACGTTTCTCTTCATCACAACCTCCGCATCTTCAAGTGGGGATCTCCTGAAAAAGGCTCTACATTTGCTCTCCTGAGGCTTCGCTTCCCCAGCACGCATCCCGCTGATGCTTGCTTTAAGTGCTGCTGCACTTGTCCTAGCTTCATTTAGCTTCCTTTGCCAGCCTATGTAATCTTCCCACTTGAAAGTCTGTCATTCTCGACCAGAAAAAAGGAGAATAAAACAAAAGAAATGGTCGATGTTAGCTTCAGCGATTGATATTTAATTAGCGGAAAAGATGTAGAGAGGTCAATAAGAGAAACAGCACGGAAGCTTGGCAATAACATACACTGTTGAAATGATAGTCAACATTACTACTAACAAGGATGGGAGCAGGAAATGTCTTTACATGTACTTTCACAATCATGCCATGCTCTTTAAACGATTTTGCCTGGAAACTAGAATCACGTCATATACACCATTTCTGATGATCTAAATTTGCTAACTATTTATTATACGTTAACACCATAGTTGCTAATGCGTTTTCAATTTGTAGATGGGGTACAGATGCAGGGTTTTCATCAATCTTAGCCACAGGGAAACAAAACAACTTTTAACAAATTTACAGGGAAATTAAAGGCAGACCTCGTTTGTTGTGGTGTTAGTCAGACAGAGGTGGGCATGATATCCAAAGAATCCCGCCAACAAGAGAGAAACTATGGCAAGAAACACCATAAGGAGTATTTGAGTGTTATATGAGCCCAGCAGCCACTGTGAGCACAAGGCAACAATTCATCAGAATGGTAAATCGAAAGCAATATTGAGTGTCAGAATGAAGTGAGAAGGAATTAGTTACCTGTACAACATGCGGAGCTAAACTACGAAATGAATTGTCAACGCCATAGTAAACTGAAAAGAACACAAAAAAATCAATCATCATATTCATCAAGAAAACAGCTATTAACTAGAAGAGCACAACCATAAGTTTATTTTTCACCTGTAAGAATGTATACAATTCTTAACTCTTTCAGCCGTCCTGCAAGAACCAAGCCTAGGGCAATGGTTCCATATATACAAAGAAGAAAATGCCTGCAAAACCCTATCAAACATGTAAAACAAATATAAATAATGGTTAAACAACAGACAAACAAAGACATTATTTTAATTTCCCCTGAATCCCAAACAAGATTGCATAAGAACAGGTTATCAACGTGAACAGACAAATAGGATAGATACTTTTCTTGGGTAGAAATTAAATTGGAGGCTTCACCATAATTAGGCTGACCTTTCTTTTAATACATCCATTAGATACATTAAACTTGGTCTGACATTCAAAAGAAGAAAATACAAGGCAATTCGATCTTCCAAGAAGCTGACTGGATATTTGGAATCGAGAATTTATATAGTACTTACCACAAAAGAAAAGCCAAGAAGTATCTGGTGTTTTTCTCCCCGATACAATTGTTCTGCAACATAGAAAGAATCCATTTTTTTATCAGGGAGATAGGGGGAGGAGGGGCTCGAACTAGCACCCTCAAGTTGCATTGGCTAAAGCTGCCCCGAGAAACCAAAAATTTGACATTTTTTAAACGAAAGACAACATGTGCTAACCAACTGAACAAAAATAAATCAAGTTGAAAATGGGAAAAGAAAGACGCACCATCCACCCACAATGATGGTCAAAACGTGCAACACAGCGATCACATATGCTACAGTGTTTAGACCTAGCAGGTCTGGATCAGAGGGAAGTTTATCGTCAAAACATGCAACTGAAAAACAAGCAAGAGAAACAAAAAGAAAAGATCACAAAACTCACTTCAGGAATTTACAAGTGGAACATTCTTTCTCAGAGTATATGGTATTGTCATAAGGATAAGCAGAAAGATATTCTGAAACATTTGCCAAATTAACGGTGCCTGGATCAGAAAAGCTAGTCAAAAGGAAGAGTACAACACCAACAACTACTGCCAATAGGCTTATGTACCTGCAAGCACAAAGAACATTTTATTCAATTACGAAAGGACCAATATGAAGAGGAATGTGTTTGTGTTTAATATGAAATGTGGAGAAACTCAGAATACCTGTGAGCTCCACTCAAGTAATAACTAGGAATATAGCCAAAGGAAGATGCGGCAATGAAGTAATAAGTAGCCCCAATTATTGCCAAATATATAATCTGAAAAGCGGATAGATTTAGCATTAACACAAGAATATTTTGGAAGAAAAGCTTCTTAGTTAAGCTCTGTCTAGTCAAAAAATTCTTGCATGAACCGGATCTACAGCATAAGATTACAAACCAACCAACATGATCACATTTTTCAGGTTTTATTAAGTATCATGATCCTGTCAGTTGATATATGTACTCAGAATGAAAACATCAAACATGTAATTAGTTAATGTAACAAAGGAAACAGCCTTCTTGGCACTTAAAATTTTGCAAGTGTTCAACTTCCATTACGTTTACATTGATAATCATAACCAACAAAGCAATTCATTTTCACCGCCTCTTTCAATAAAAGAACCTTCAGAACATGAAAATTCCTAATTTATCGATAACAATTGGGGAAAAAGGAAAACATGAAACCTGATAAGAAAAAAGTCAGAAACCTAACAGAGGGAGGGAAGGTGGAAAAGAAAAAAAAACCTGTAAGATAGGGTTAGGTCGATCGCAGCAAAAATTTTGAACAGAGATAACAAAGTTTGTGCCTTTACTTCCAAAAACGGAACCCACAAAGCGCCTGACCAATCCAACGTCAAAACCACATAAACGAAAAGGAGGAAATAAAGGGAGAGAGAATGAGATTACAGGAAATAATGGTAGGCACCGAAGGTGAGGAAGTAATGGATGCGTTCGATGGGGGTGCCTTGAAAGATACGCCATTGACCGCAAAGAAATGAGACTACTACTAGCAATGTCAGCAATCCATGGCAGACAAGAAACCACTCCACTTCCATTGGTCCTTTTTCTGCAAATCCGTCGGAGAAGTCGGAGGAGACGAAGAAGAAGATTAATTTACAAGGAAAATGAGGGAATTTTGTGGGTGGATTTTGACTCTGTTTGCTGTCATCTGCAAATTTTGAAACTTGGGTATGGGGGCTTCGATTAGCTTGACTTTTTGGAAATTTCAATTTATCGGACCAACCAGATTTAAAATTTTAAAAAATATATTATTAATTTAATAGAGTATTAATTAAAAAGAGATCGTATATATTATTTATGTATGTTATTTTTTTAATATGGAATTAAGTAATTAAAATTTTTTTTATTATGTTATGAGATTGTATGCTATGATAAATTTGAAGTCGTCTTTCCTCGATTTTTTCATTGATTGATGTGGCGGCAATTACCAAATACAGTTCGATATTATTATTATATTCAAATCGATTTCTAACTCATTAATATCATCGAATCTATGATGATTCTGATTTGCTATCCATTTGAAGGAATTAGATATCAGTGAAGATTTACGAAGTTGGTATGCTCAGGAAATGACAATAGCCAGTTGGAATTAGATATCAGCATCATCTATGCTATCTTCAATGATGCCAATGCAAGATCCTACAGATTGTCCCATGATCATGGCTTCTGCCAGTTTAGCTCTAGCTCCTTCATGTCGACGCAAAATTAACACGGTGTTCAGGACTGACCATCTAACTTGAGAATCTGCTTTCTTCTGTGTGAATCCTAAGCTCTTGAGCACCACATCCAACTGTTACAATAACCCACCAAAATCAATGAATGAAAACTTTACACAAATTCACCATATATATATAAACATGGCCCGACCTTGTTAATATCTGCGAGGCCTCCTTCTGCATATCCATAAAGAAGATACTCGGTCGCCACGCCTGCTAATGCTATGCATGAGAATCTGTTCAAAGTCTTTGACAAAAACATTTAGTTTTGATGTCTTCTGTCAGAATTCAGTGAAGAGAGCATTTACAGTTTGACGGAGTTCGATACCTACCGTGGCTGATAATTTTCCTGCGCTAACCTGCATGGCATGGGAAGCATGCATTATTTTCTGAACAATCGTAGTTCAATCTAAAAGGTTTAGAAAGGAAACGAGCCGGTAAGATTTTTCCTTCATGAATCAACCTACTTCATCATGCACAAGTGTGGATCTATCGATAGTATCGTCCCACATCATTTTCAGTATATGTTACAATTGGATTGGTTATTGTTCACATCATAATGATTGAGGTTAATTATGAATTAATCGATTCAAATCAATGCAATTATGATATTTGACGAAAAACTAATATGTATGTAATATTATTGTTGGGTTTGTAGTTCTAAGTAATGGATCAAACTGATGCAAGAACATTAGAACGTAAAACAGGGGACGGAGGAGGATCCTACTTCTTCGAGAAACTCGAAATCGACAAAAGCAGTTCCTGCTTGAACGTTAAGAGATCCTTCCTTCTGTAAAGCTTCCAAACTCGATAGTGTATAGCCCTTTGGAAGAATTCCCAGTAAGTATGCTATCAGGAAATGGCCAGCTTCATGCTGCATAAACAACCAAAACTAAGGCTGAAAAAAATAGAAAGCGCAGCAGGAAAAATCACCTAATCCGTCCACTTCATCGAGCTTTTACTAAGTCATTAACCCGCCAGTTATCACATATGATACAGAGGACGACCTTACCTGAATAACCCTGTTATGATATTTTGGACTAAATGTATGACCGACTGTATCAAGAACCAAACTCCCAATTCCTCCATCAAAAGAAACCTGAAGAAAAAACAAACCTATTACAGATACAAACCATACCAAACTATCAACAAAGCAATCAATGGTGGAATGGTACAAGTTCAGACTGTGGTAAAGAACTTACAGAGTCTAATGTCCAACAAAACAACAAGCCAAGGGAGAAGTAAAGGATCTGTTGTGGGGTAAAGCGGAAAGCATTCCAGGCAGAAATTCCAGAAAGAAGACAAACAAGCTGGAAATTCCTTTGAATGGAACCAAGTGTTGCGTCGACAGGAGATAGAAGGGAAGAAGTATTTATTCCATTAAGTTTGAGTTCATCTAAAGTGTAAAGCCTTTGAGGAACTTGCCTGGCTGCTCCGAAACATCCAAGGCCACCAGGTTTGCCTTGCAAATCCTTGACAAGTGAAAGAGCTCTTCTTTCATCTCCTTTTGATAGCTCCTTGTCTACTTGCTCCAAAACTTGCTGTCTTGATACACCAACCGACGACGATGAACTTGTGATTCTCAAGGATAAAGATCTTGCCGACGTAGGAAAAATTAAGCCACTGTTATAAATCACCGTGCCCATTCAAAACGGAAAAGAATATAAATAAAACCCAATTTGATCGTTGGTTTTCTGATTCATGAAAATAGCTTCTTTTTTTGGGACTTGTAGTTTTAATTTCGACCAGACAAAGAAGATAATCAACTCTGTTTTTTTAATAAATACATGGATAGCAAAACGGGTCGTTTTGATGAGCCAATATTTTCAGGGTAACCATCAAAGTCTAAAGCGTCAGAAAGGAATATGAAGTGGCAACATGAGATGAGCTCTTCAGCCAAGATAATCATTTTCATAATTCCAAAATCAAGAATTAAACTTAAAACTAAGATGAACAAATTTGTTTGTTCTGAGAGTTTATTCTTCTCTTGATTGAATGATTTCTTTCCAGTACCAGTTGGAGTAGCGTGTATCATAACGTCATTCTCGTATGTTGCTTTCGTTTTAAGCTTCTAGTCCTAGTTTCTAATCGTACGGCTAGTTAGATTTTAGATTTTCTCGCATACCGATGCAGTATAGCGATCGCGGTTGGCCCTGTCAACTGTGAAAGAGAACAAATATTGGCAGACAAGTGATATCGGTATCAATTGTTATCAAACAAAATTAACAACCTAATTTATATCCCTATTAATTTCAAAACCTAATTCCCTCGATACTCCACGAAAATAGCAGCCATATAACTGCAAACATCTCAAACCCTAAAACTCTTGAGAAGCCGATCCAATATCTCCTTTATCCCTGCCCGCTTTTTTAGGAAGTAAAGTCTGATGAATATTAGGCAAAACACCTCCGTTAGCGATTGTAACTGATCCCAAAAGCTTGCTCAACTCTTCATCGTTCCTCACTGCTAGCTGTATGTGCCTCGGCACTATTCTATTCTTCTTGTTATCTCTCGCAGCATTCCCAGCCAGCTCCAACACCTACATTCATTCAAAAATATTAATCACGAACAGAGCAATCAAACTAATCGAGCAAAAATGTAAGGAAAATCGATCAACAAAGTACCTCAGCGGCGAGGTATTCAAGGACGGCAGAGAGATAAACGGGAGCTCCAGCACCAACACGCTCGGCGTATTTTCCGGCCTTGAGAAACCTGGCGATTCTACCAACAGGAAACTGTAATCCAGCCTTTTGCGACCTTGATACCGATTTTGATGCCTTTGGCTTCCCTCTTCCTCCTTTCGTTGATCCTCCTGTTGAGCTCATGTTTCCACTAAACCCTAATCTTTTAAAATTGCAGAATAAAGGAGAGGATGGAGATTGATTTGAGGGATGGCTTCTTTTCCGCTTACGAATGAAAGAGTGCTCAGTGGAGGGGTGCGTAAATTTCTTATATAGGAAATGAAAGGCTGCTTTGGTTGGTTGATTGGGCTTCTCTAGGATCGCCAACGTGGCAATTTCAAAACAAACGCTGCCGTATAGGTTGTTTGGTTGGGACTTTCTAGGCCTTATGAGGGTGGGGGTAGAGGGAACGAAATTCACCGATTTAATTGGAATAATTGTTAATTAATTTTCATGTAGTTTTAAGGGTACATCCTATTTCAAATGAATTAATATATAATAATTGATTAAATTAAAATATAAATAATTAGTGATTTGCCTTTTGTAAAATACTTCGATTGGCAGCTATGAATGAGTTCCAAGTCATTTTCGTTGACTTGATGTGATATAAAGTTGTTAGTGCTTGGCAAACCGAATCTCCATTGGTGCTTTGATGTTGTGGGAAATATGGGTGGAGGTGTATACCAGGCAGATGGCATTCTTTGATATGGTTTCTTGAGAAAGACGGAGTCATGGGATGATGAATAACAAAACCAAAATCTACTGTTCAATGGTCAGAAACATGATCATTCCTATCACGAACAATAATATCGTACTTGCTCTTTCTATTAATACCCAACTCTCCATGAGGCTCCTTTGTCGTTGTATATGCTCTAACAGGTCTCATGCGGTGGAGTTTACTGCACCAGGAAGTTCATCTTCCTTACCACCATATCACCAGGCCTCTTGCCGCTGAAGCTTTCTTGATCAAGTTCTGGAAGAAATTACAGGTTTGTGAAACCTGTAGTGATCAAGCTTTTCGATACGGGTTCTGCTTTCGGAAGCCATCTACGATTTGGTGAGAGATTTGTTTATACTAATAGTATTTGTTATCTTGATCGAGATATAATTTTATCATATATAAATTTATAAGATTATATTTTTTTTTGAATCATTATTTAAGATTTCAATCATATTAATATATGAATTTTATATTTATTTGATCATACATAATATTTTTAAAAAAATTAAATAAATTTAATTTTAAAGAAAATCAGTATAATTGCAATGTAATCTTAATTTGCTGTCTTGTTTTAATATTGTTTCCTAATTAATAATAAATATATCTGTTTTTAGTAATGAAATATAAGAAAGTTGTATTTTGGATTTCTTTCTTTGTTTGGTTCCGAAACTATATTATTAAAATAAACTTATACTTAATTTCATATATGTTAAATTATAATATATATATATATATATATATATATACACACACACACATATACACAGCTTAAATACTCTCCATAGGAGTGTTTGATTTTTAATGCAAGGAAATATCTTTATTATTTATTAATTATTGATAAAAAATGCTAACTTTAAAGAATTCACACTAAAAATAAAAAAAATAAACTTTATTAATTAAATTAATAATTACAGTTAATATAAGTGGAAAGAAGCCATTATTTATGAATGGAAAATGAAGTAATATATATTTGAAAAAATCCATAATACTTGATTAAATACTATAATCATAAAGCCATCATCTTTGTTTTCGTTTCTTCGGCTTCTCCCTCATATCTATATATTGAAATGATTGTTCTTAAAATAACTGCAATGGGGAAACAACTTGACAGGTTATTTCAACACAGGTGAAAACTCCAGATTTTTGTAATAATCTTTGTTAGTTATTTGAATTAATTTAGTTAAATATTATATATATATATATATGTAATGTAACAGGATGATATTATCGGTGATGATAATGTGTATGATGATTTCGGTTGGAATTATCGGAATCATCTCAAAATTCAAGTGTGAATCACAAGCTCCAAGGATTCTTGTTGACACAGACGTCGATGCAGATGATGTTTTTGCTCTCTTCTATCTATTAAAACAAAACAAAACTCAGTTTGATTTACAGGTATTCTTTTGTTCTTTCTTTTTTTTTTTTTTTTTTTTCATGTAAAAATACATAACATTTCCTTGTAATAATGAACGTTCCATCTACGACATCGTTTTAGGAATAATTAAAAGCCATGATTTATTTGATAATAATGCTTTAATTAATTAAACTTAAGTCAATTAACTAGTTAAATTAATGACAATAATTAGAGCAGGGAATTACAATAAACACAAATGGATGGAGCGATGGAGGGCATGCCATTAATCATATTTACGACATTCTATTCATGATGGGCCGCCCTGAGATTCCGGTCGGCTTGGGCGGTGAAGGCTCTATCTTACAAAACGGCACCGTTCTCCCCGACGTCGGTGGTTACCTTCCCATCATTGACCAGGTCTTACTCCTTCCTGCAACTCCTAGTTTTATAGAGGCTCATAGCTATGTAAATAAATTTTTTTTTATTTATTGTTATTTATGTTTTAATTTTGTTTGAGAATATGAAATTTAAAAAGGAATATTTAAATATGTATAGAAAAATAATATTTATTTATGTGAATATAAAAAATATAAAAATATGTATTTTTATTTTCATTTAAATTTAATTTTAATTAAATGTAGGAATTAATTATTATGTGGTTTAATAAAAATATTAAACGACGTCGTTTAATAAAAACATGACAGGGCATGTCAACCTCTGGCGGGTGTAGATACAGACAAGCAATACCTGTGGGGAAAACTGGGCGTCAGGATGTCAACTCAAACTATGGACTAAGAAAAGCCTTCCTTCCTCAGGTATACCATATGAAATCATCATTTTCCGCCGGTGGTTTCAGGCCCCGAGATCAAAAGTTCACTGAATCGATTGGATTTCGATCATTACTATGTTTTCTGTAAATCTTTCCGTTTCTGGTTTTCTTTTATTTGTTATCATTTCCTGATTTTTGACCCTGAAAATACCAACAGGGTGACAGGCAGTATGTTCCTCTACAGCAACCCACAGCACAGCAAGTTATGATCAATGCAATATCAGCTGGTCCGATTACTGTATTTCTGATGGGAGCACATACAAATTTTGCCTTGTTTCTCTTAACCAATCCTCGCCTGAAGAAGAATGTTGAGCATATTTATGTTATGGGTTCTGCCATTAGATCGCCTGGAAATTTGTTTCCAAGTGATTGCAACCCATATGCAGAATTCAACATTTTTTCAGACCCCTTAGCTGCGTACTTGGTAAGAAAAAATTTATTCCCAGTTCCTTATATGCTGTTCTGTTATCTTTTGGACTATCATTGTCGATTTTGTTCGAAAATTGTCAGGTTTTACATTCAGGGATTCCAGTAACAATCATTCCTCTTGATGCTACAAATACAATTCCTTTGAGTGAAAGTTTCTTTTCAGAGTTCCAACGGAGACAGGATACTTTCGAAGCAAAATACTGCTTCCGGTCCCTGAAAATGATTCATGATACCTGGCCTAATGACAGATTTCATCAGGCACGCTTCAGAAATCTCCTTCGAATTCGTCATTGGTTTCATAAAATGATTTCTTCCGAAAAAACAAATGAAATTGTATGCTTTTGCAGGATTATTGTATGTGGGATTCCTTCATGGTTGGTGTAGCACTTTCAATAATGAGGAATTCGAAGGGTGGCAACGATGGAGAAAATGACTTTGCTGAGATGGAATACATGAATATAACTGTAGTTACTTCAAATGAGCCTTACGGAACATCTGATGGCTCAAATCCACTCAATAGTGGGCATTCGATCCAAAATCTGAACACGGAGAATATTAGATTGCATAGTGGTCATGTTCAGGTGGGAATGCAAGATCCATTCTGCCTTTCCAGGGAAAGACGAGGATGTCAGGTATCATCCTGTAACCTGGCTCTGTCAAAATCCTGGAACTGGATGAAATTTTTAGTCGCTAAATATTATAAATTTCTATCAGGATGGTTATACCAAGGAGGTAACCAGTTCTGAAGCGGTTCGAGTTCGAGTTGCTACAAGGGCTAAACCGAATAACAATATCAGCAGTTCACTTGATAAAGAATTCTATAAAAGCTTTCTGGATGTAATTTCATTTATTCTGCTACATATGTTGATATTGTTTCCTCTCTTTAGTACATCAAGTAAGTGGTTTGACGTTTCCTGATGCAGGTTATTAACCAGCCTGAGCAATCTGGGAGATTTAATTTCAGCACACAGTTTCCTTATTATAAAGAAGTTGTTTACAAGCCAAATTTTACAGTGGAATCAAATGGAAAGGCTGTTATTTTTGACATGGATATGAGTGCTGGAGATTTCCTAGCTCTTCTTTATCTCCTAAAATTGCCCAAGAACTCGATCAACCTGAAGGTAATACATAAAATTTGAAGCGTACTGTTTAAATGACATGAAAACGTCTTCTGTAGTATGTTCGACGGGTTCCGGTGACAAAGCAGCAGGATTTGTTGGATATATTACGGGTTTTGTCTTATAGAAGGTTAAGGTGTAATATATTTTGGTAAATCAGGGAATACTTGTCACGACAACTGGGTGGGCGACTTCTGCAACAATTGATGTTGTTTACGATATTCTGCATATGATGGGTCGCGATGATATACCTGTCGGTCTTGGCGAAGTGTTTGCTATTGGCCAAGCTCATCCAACTGTTGGTTCTGTTGGAAATTGTGAGTATTCCAAGGCCATTCCTCATGGCAGTGGTGGTCTCCTGGATTCTGACACACTTTTCGGGCTTGCTCGTGAATTGCCTCGGAGTCCGAAAAGGTAGTTCTTCAGATCATGAAGAATTGTTAATCCTTTTAGCTTCATGTTCTCTATTTCTATACTAATTAATTGTTTTTCAGATACACAGCTGAAAATTCTGTAAAATTTGGCGCTCCGCGAGATACTGATCATCCTGAACTTAGGCAACCATCAGCACAAGATGTATGGAATTCTATCGTAGAATCATTGGATTCAGGTTCCAAAGTCACTGTATTGACAAATGGGCCTCTCACAAATTTAGCACAGATCATTGCCTCAGAAAATTTCAGCACCGTGATTCAGGTAACAAGTTTTTGGTGACAAACCTGAACCTCATTTAATTCAGTTCGCTTCATGGTTCATACCGTTCGTGGGCGAAAACCCATAAAACGGAAAATCATCCAGATAATTTTTGATGCAGGAAGTATATATTGTTGGAGGACACATAAGAAATGACAATTGGAAAGGAAATCTGTTCACCGTTCCTGGAAATGAGTATTCTGAATTCAACATGTATCTTGATCCTTTAGCCGCAAAGTCTGTTTTTGAGTCTAAATTGAACATCACTCTTATTCCGCTGAGTGTTCAACGGAAAGTCAGTTCTTTCCAACGAATGATCAGAACTTTACAGTCAGGAATTGGAACCCCTGAAGCTACATTTGCCCAGAATTTACTTGCCAGGCTCTGGAAGTTACAGCAGGAACATCATAGCTACCATCACATGGTAAGATTCGTTTAACTATCGACACAAGTGATAAAAATTTGCATATTAGAGATTTAGACTGATGACTTGATTTGATTTTCCTTTGCAGGACATCTTTTCAGGAGAAATCCTTGGTGCAGATATCCTAGCAGGAAATCCAAATTTGAAGCAGGAATTTTGCATGAAGCGTCTTAAAATCCTGGCAGAAGGACACGGGTCGAAAATCGGAGAGACAGTTATTGATGAACAAAAAGGAAAATTGATAAAAGTTTTGGGAAATGTTAATCCTGAAACATACTATCATCAATTCGGAAAGGTGCTAAGCGATGAGAAGCAATCTGCTGTTGTAGGGAGCTTTCAAGAGCAGAAAAGAAAATGGACAAACAACCAATCATCATCTAACGAGCCGAGTTAGTTGTAAATTAAAGAGAGATTTATTACTATTATTATTGTTCGACAGTGAGTTATTATTATTATTAACATCAAAAGATAACCTCTTCTCAGGTAAGTAGTTTTCATGTCCTCCTAAGACGGATGCCATGGTCGATGGTTGATGTATTGATGATGGGATCATCTTGAAAAGACCAAATCCAAGAGTTGTTTAGAGGGGAGGATGGAAGGAAGGAGACTCCAACCCAAAATCATATTGCCAGGGATCATTACCTGTCAGAGTCATTATTAGTAATTTTGCTCCTTTCGACAGCCTGAAACGGTCGCTTTTACCCCAAATTGGAAAAGGAATGATTTGCTTGCTTGAATTTTACCCCTTAACTTGGTTAATCCTTCACTTCTACCACAGAATTGACAACGAAATGCATAATTTCGGCAAAATTCTTTCTGCCCAGTTTATCAGTATTATCTCGTGCTCGAGATCATCGCATGCCGTAAACATGCACGAGATTCATTCCTACTACCGTAATAGCATCAACTCAACAAGTTAACTGAAACCGATATTCAATCACTGGCTTCTCGAGCCGTAAAGCAAGCAACACACAGGCGAATAAGAACTTTTTGAAAGCAGATGTTGAAAATATCAGGTTATCTGGACAGGAATATCAATACAGATAATCAAGGGAATCAAATTTTCTTCTCTTTCTTTTTTTTTTTTCTCTCCTTTTTACTTTAAAGAATGACTACACAAGAGGACAAACTTTTCCACACAAATCATTCGTTTTATAAATATCTATTTACAGCATGTACATGAGAGTCAGTAGAGGAGAACGCCAGGCATTTGCACCGGCAATGATCCTTGTATAGTCAGTACCATTTCTCAATGTTATGATGAATATTACCCGACAGTTTCAAAGTTACTGTTCAACACTTCGTCAGGTTTAGCTTCGACCAACCTTCAGACAGACATCAACCTGCCAGCCAAAAATTAGAAGGTTAAATTTGAACAGGTCGGAGTGGGAAAAAGGAGAGACTCTCGTTATCTAATTTTTTTGTTGGAGGGACCTTGAATGTATAAAGCGACCAACGGACACTAAATTCAACAAGGATAAGAATACCTAACAACTACTTTATTCAGAAATTACGGATAGCAGAAGTATTCATGTAATACTTCCGGTAACCTACCTTCTTCAGAGAAACAAAAAACACCTCCGAGCATGTCATCATTGTCTCCGTCTTCCTCAGATTTTTCTAAATCACAAGGACTGCTGTTATTACCTGCAAAACTACCTTCTGTCAACTCACGGCACTCATCTAAGGCTGAAACTTTACAGTAACCCTCTTGAAACAACTGCTCAAAATCCAATGAATCATCTGTTGGCCCTTCATCTATAACGTTCATGCTCAAGTCAGAGCGATTGGAACTTGTGTTTGAAGATTCGCTGGTCACACCACTGTTTGATGACTGAACCTCTTTTGTAATTGCTCTTCCAGCTGAAAGAGACCCATTTGATAAAGATGTTATGTTGCTGTCCATAGAACTATTATCCTCGGGGGAAATACCTATTCGAGTTTGCTTGAGACAAACAGAACCACTATCTTTGGAAATAGAACTCTCATACAGGAAGGATGATGCCATAACAGACATTCCTCCTTCACCAACAGTACTATTACCAGATTGCAGAATGACTGGATAATATTTTGTTGATGTTCCTGATGAAAATATCATAACAAATGAGCCACATCATTATCAAACAGAACAAACAATTTATAAGTAAAAGATTACTGTACCTGTATCTGAGTTAGCAACTGAACCATCTGAGAGTGACTTAGAGTGAGAAAAAACAGCATGTTCCCACTCTTTAACGTCATGGGAGCCAGACAAGGAAGTCGGGTATCTTTCACCATGGAGAAACCTAGACAAACAACAAACAAATATTTCTGAGATTATTTAATAAGAACATTGAGATGGATACATGCCCATATGAGAAATAATTCATGATCCCAGCTCGAGAAAAATCAATGAAGAGCCTATCCCAACAAATATAATGCTAGCATCCCAAACCCCACTTAGTTCTGAACAGAAAAAAGCAAAAGCACCTGTCATTCCCATTAGTAAAAGTCCTCTGGAAATGGTCAAAAACAGGAAGTAAATCCTTCCGCTTGATTTCAACCTCTTGAGCTGGAGCGATCTCTACTTCAATCTCCCCACCAGACTGATCTCCAATAACATTCTTCTCAGTATCCTCAAGATGGTTAACCACGTAGAAAGCCATCTGAAGAAAAGTAAATCAAACATAAGCAAAGTTGATATGACAAGCAGATGCTTCTTAGTGCATATAATAAGATACCTTAGATTTCTGCCAAAGAGGTATCCTCCATGAGCTCATCTGCACTTCTGCATTTGAAATATACAAGTGAGCTTGGTCATGGGACTTCAGTGACTCCATGCTCCCAGTGTCATTATCTTCACAATCAGATGTTGCCATGGGCAATTCCGTTGTTTCTTGTCTACCCAGAGTAATTCCAGAAACACATTCCTCTCTTTCTGGCCAATCTGCTCTACGGCAGACATCCCACCACTGAACAGATTCAACATTGACACGTAACTCATCATCTTGCATGTGCACTAGAGAAACCTGTCCATTTCTTGAAGCAACCTCAGGGGAACCTCCCCCCACTGCTGACATTAATTTGTACTGAACTAGATGACCACAAGGAGTATAAACCAAAAGGTGGTCCAAAGCATTAACATTTTTCAAATGAGCAGGTTGCATATTTAGAGACACACAGTTATGAAAAACAGCAGTGATAGCGCCAGATTGCACTGTTCTTCCCGCTGCAGCAGAAGCAGCATTGCTGACTGTGTTAAGCCAGCCATTGCTATTTTTAATTCTGCTCACCACAGATAAGGTAACAGGCGATGGTGGTGATGCAGAAAAACATTGTTGATTTACCGTTAGCAATGGAGTGGACCACCACGGTAGAGATAAAACTGGTAAAAGGCTTGGCCCATCTACATTTGAATTGTGAATTTGAAGAACATTCTCTCCACCGAAAGGGGAGAGAACAAAAATATGGCAAGTGCTCCTCGATGAAACAATGGCAATCCACTGACTATAATGACTAAAGCAAATGTCTTGTATCACCTGTTCAATAATGAAGATAAAGTTAAGAATCCCCATGAACATGCAAACAAAAGCATAAGACTGAGACAAGAGAAGCTGGAACATACAGCAGATGTAATTCCACGATGCAGCTTATAGAGGTGCACATGAGAAGAACTCCAATCATAAGTCTTAGTGTCTGATCCACTCTGAGATGAGGATGGCATAATCCGAAAAATATTTATATTGTTCCCATGAATAGAGGCAGTAACCAGAAGCGTACTGCTTGGATCAAAACAAAGAGCAGAAATAGGACTTGTATGAGCTCTAAATTGTGATACCACAGCTCTGGAAAAAAAATCTTTCACAACCACCTGCAATACACCATTCAAGTAAGAAAGGAAAATATAGAACGGTTGCTAGTTACTGATTAAGATAGATGGAGTAAACAAGGTAGAGGAAGTCCTAGACAGATTTGGAAGGAAGTGGTTGAGAATGGATAAATGACTACAATTTTCAAAATATGTAGCTCAATATAGTTTTGAGAGCACAGAAAATCTGCATAGCTGACATCAAGTGACTTGAAATTAAGAATTGATTGAGTTGAGTATTGATTCTAATTACTAGAAAGGAGCACATGCTCAGATAGATTTTGCTAGGTGTCCACCAAACCTCTATAGTACTTGGTATGCCAAAATGTTAAAGAGTCATGTTAAAATCTCAGAAGATACATCTCCAGAAAACTTGAACTAATTCCTAGTGAAATTTTGGTCATACGATAAACCAGGATAAATGTAAAACTTGAACTAACCATTCCAGCATTATCCGGTTCTGCAGAATGTGTTGCACCACGAACAAGTTTACGACTTGCATTTGAATATACAGGAGAGCTAGAACCATCAGGAATAAAATCTTGATAGTATCTAGATAGAGTCTTGTAGCCCATGTCTCCCAAATTAATCAAGCCAGAAGCTAGCTGCTTGCTTGATTCCATGGCATATCGAGCCACCAAACTTCCACTGCCTGGTGAAGTTGATGGACTAACACCCATTGGAGGAGTAAGGCTTTGTGGACTTAAGCGGCCAGTGTTTGATACCAAGGGATTGTCAGAAGCATAAGCTAACCATCTGGGACCCACAGCCATTGGACCATATCCAATATTTACCCCACAAATTCCTTGGCCTTCTTGCTGAGGGACAGGATAAGTGAGGACACTGAATTTGTTCTCCAGAGTGAGAGCATCAAAGCAGTATATCTGCCAGCATAATAGAAAAAAAGGTATTAGCTGGGTATACATATTTAACCCTCTCAATTTGGCAGAAAAATCTTCAAGCAACAGGTGTCTTGATTAACTAGCAATGGTCCTGCAATCATCGACTGGATTAGTTTTCAGAGTAGCAGGTTGACATTCCACATACATAAGCCATCTAAACAGCTAAAACAATATTAACTTGGAGAGTATATAAAAGAATCCCATCCTTACTTGTGATGCAAGGCCCACTGCTACTATATGTGGACTGCATCTAACCATATACACTGTTGAGCGGAATCTCAGGACATGAACAAAATTCTGAGATCTTAGTGAGTAAAATCGCACTGTGGTGGGGAAGACAGAAAATTTTCCTGCTTGAGCCTCATTATAGCCATTTCTGACAGACCCATCTCTCCTGCTAAGCATGCTTTCTACTTCATCACATGCAACAACCAAGAGTAAAGGATGTGAAGCTCTGTATCCTTCACAGTCCTCAGACTTTGCAGGGTGGGGTTGCATCTGCAGAAATGTAACCGGATCATCTCTCTTTGAAACAAGTTCACGCACATCAGAGGCATCTGCAACATCAATGACTTGAAAGCCATTGGTGTAGCCAAGTAAGAGAACTTGTTTAAAGGAAGATGGGCCAAGCTCTAGTCTGTCAAAAGAAGCACAAAGTACCTGCTTGGCCAAAAAATATATATTTCAAGCTTGTATACAAAAGATATTCAAGCACGTCATATAATAATAGGAACCATCATACTGAAATAATTTGCAAGTGACTTTGATAAACTTAAAGGCAAGTTAAAAGACAGAACAAGGAACTCGCTGAAATACATACCAGGTACTGCTATATGCCGAAACTAACATAGTAATAAGCCTTTCAAGCCAAAAAATGTCAATCATTTAACATGTTCAGGATAGCTTGATTAAAAACCATAAATAAAACTTAACGTGAAGAGAATTGTCTTTCTTAAATAGCAGATATGATAATGGATAAAATCCCTATAAAACAAACTGAACTGATAGCAAACTCAAAGCTATTACATTACTTATAAGGAATGGAAGTAAATGCCTATGCGCTACGAGTGCCAATTAAGTAAAAAGCTAAACTAATTCAATTCAAATTTATTAATTAGTCGTACAACTAATTCATCACATATTCTAGATCAAAATTGATTTGATATCAAACTGATGCAGAACCCCAGGAACCCTGTTTGAATCCAACTCGCCACAATTGTCTTCTCGATCATTCTAGGCAGCATTTGTATCACAAATCTATAAAACTTCTTGACTTTCTTCACATTATAACTAAAAATAACTAAAACCACTAAACCAAACCATCAGTAACAATTTCTTTTAGTCAAAACTACAAATTATTCGCCTATAATAAACAAACTAACTCAGTAATTCTCCAATTTTTCTGATAAAAATTCAATCAATCCAATTGAACAAAAATTAACAGCTAATACAATAAATGAATGAAAATATCAATAACCTGGTCTTTACGGTCTTGATTATCACCGGAAATAGAAGAAGCGACGGAGGCGCTGGCGGACCGGACACCAGAAGAGGCGGTTTTAATACAAGAAGAAATGAATTTCAAAGAATTTGGGATAAAGCCTGTGCTGTTATTATTGCTCTTATTATTGTTACTATTATTTCCTTTTCCGCTGTTCTTCATAATCTAACCCCTACTAATGATTAAAAAAAAGAAACAAAAGTAGGAGTAGTGATAAATAGCAATCACTAACCGGTCACCGAAAAGTTACCGGGAGAAAACAGAGCGTCGCCGCGGCGGCGATCGGTGAAAACATAAAGAGTAGGAATTAAGATAATGAGGAGATTCCAGCGAGGAAGTTCGGATTGGTTTGCTGGTTTTGAATTTTGACCTTAAGAGAGAAAAAGACAGAAATTTTATATACAGAGAGAGAGAGAGAGAGAGACGGTTCAATTTCTTCTCATTTATTTTTATTACATTATTAATATTTTTAATCTAAAATATGACCAAAAAAAATAAATTCGTATTTTTCTAATAAATTTTTATTTTATGGTAAAATATCGAAAATAATTTTCCTGTAATAAAGGATGGAGATGAGTAATATTTCCGCTTTTCGAGGCTTCAATATAGATATAGAAAAATGCAAGGACTCTTTAGAAAAAAGAATAAATAAGTTATGGGCTTAAATCTATGGGTACGGCCATCATTTTGAGGTGAAATAGTAATTATAAGAAAGAAAGGGGCGAGAAATGATATTTAAGAACCTTACAAACATACAATGACGTGAAAAATGGGAGACTTTGGGCTACGTTACGACAATTGCGGATAAGAATATCTTTTTTTTAAAAAAAATAAAAAATATTCTTCGATAAAAAAAAAAGAAAGGCTAAATCACAGCTCTCTATATATACTATATAAGTATATACAATAATTAAAATTATTTAGTTAATTAATTATTTTTCAGAATAATATAAACCTAATATTTTTTTTAATTCTATATTGAAGAATATATATAATCTATGAAAATAATTTTTGAAACAAAAAGGTCAAGATATAATAAAAGGAGTAAAAAATGGTTTAATAAGGATAATGATGGTAATTGATTTATTAATTAATATTTAGAAAATGAAATAAATGATGCATTGAAGGGAGTGATAATTATAGGGGAAATGATTAAAGGAATAATGTGGAAATAGTAAAACGAGGAGCCTAACAAACATATTAATTAGAAACACGAGGCAAGTGGCCACTTTCTCAAGGCACCTCCCCGATTTCGTGCCTTTCTCTCACTACCCCTTTTTCTTTATTTTTAATTTTATTTTTTTTACTTTAATAATAATAATATATTCAGGAATAATTTCGCTTTTCCTGGCAAATTCCCTTCGAAAATGATGTAATAAATTTAAAATTAAGCTTCAGACAAGAGGTGAACGTTGGTCAAACCATTAATCATGAGATTAGTGGATAATATTTTAATAATTTCGGATAATTAAATGAATTTAATTTATTTATACGTAACGTTTCGTTCTTCTGGGTGCCGTTAACCTAACCTACCCATGAGCTCCACCCTCCTCCGCATTTTTCTAATAAAAACAAAATTATAATTAATTATTATTAAACTCAATTATCCCGACGATTAAATGTTTGATTAAATAAAATTAATGGTTAATTTATTGTTTATTTTTTAAAAGAAATTTGATGGGTTATGTGCACGCATGTACCATGAATATCACATGGCAATTGGTGTTACGTGACCAGATTAAACTCACATGTAATATCATATTTATTTAAATATAAATTTCTATTAATATATTTTTATTTTATTTTATTTTCAATTTTTGTTAATTATTTATATATACAATTTAACTACGAATCATATTTTTTTATACAAGATTTTTCACTGTAAAATACTTACAGAAGTTAGATAATGCTTTCAATTTTATATAAATATATGTGTAAAAAACTTAATGTAACATCAATTCTTTTAAAAATTAATTGATATTATAATATATATATATATATATATATATATTAATTTTATAGTATATTCATTCCACATAAATATTTATAATATATAATTATGACTTTTTTTACCTTTATTATGAGCATGGTAAGCATTAATTGGCTTGATTAAAAAATTATACCAAACCAATAAATTCAATTTGATTCGGTTTAAAAATTTTGAATTTAAAAAATATTCAATTCAATTTAAAAAGTGAAATAGTCAAAAAAAAAGAATAATTAGTATAAATATTGTTAATAATATTTTTATAAAATAAAAAAGTAAAGTACATGGATGTTAATTAAAATATAAATATTTAAAGGTTAGTCAAATTTATTGAAAATCTCTGGTTTTTATAAACTATAGCATTCATTTCATGCTTAAAGACACAATTAGCAAATGATTTGCTGTGATTTGGATAATCCATTCACCAATACGGATTATCCATGTGAATTTCTCTCCAATCAAAGCATGGTTTGTCAAGTTAGAATTTGATGGTTCTCTTTTCAGGCTATACATTTGCTGGGTTTAATCCATTTCTGATTAATAACCACAGAAAAAAAAAAAAAAAAAAGCTCAGGACGAAGCTGAAAATGGCAGGCTACCAATTGTTACCGCCTTTTCATCCATTCAAAGTAGGATTTTGAGCCCTCTAAATTCATCAAAGGTTTACAAATGTACCCATCATTTGTTTGTTGGTTTTGTTGAAGGTGTTTCAGAAATGGCGGTCGCTCAAGATTTAGAGACCCATGATGGAAGTCTGTTGAAGCCATTTGTTGGGCGACGGAAGGAGATTAATGGAAGACATGGCAATGACACAAATGGAGGTGGCCTTCCTATGGTTTTATTCACCACTGCCATTGCTGTTTGTGGGTCTTTTGTATTTGGTTGCTGTGTAAGCAATACATACACTTGGTTTCTCCCCTTTTGTTTTCGTTGAATTCGGATTAGTTTCACTTAAGTATCAAATATGAAGAAAAACTCCAAAAAAAGAAAATTAAGTTATTGTAATCAATCTGAAATAATGGTTTATAATTTGCAGGTTGGATACTCTGCGCCTACCCAATTTGGCATCATGAGTGAGCTTGGTTTGGACCACTCTGAGGTGACAAACTGTCATGTTTTAGCGTTACTTTAGCACTTACCTAATGAAAAAAATAAGAAAATGTTTGCCAATCTGATGACCATTTTCAGTACTCGGTCTTTGGATCCATCTTGACAATTGGTGCCATGATCGGAGCAGTCACAAGTGGGAGAATTGCCGATTTCCTTGGCCGGAAAGGGGTATGGAAATGAAACAGATTTTCCCTGTTTTAAGATCATACAGAATGAAGCTTCCAGAATCTGCAAAAACAGTTGATCTTTGCCTGAAATTTTTGCATTCTTCTGTTTACAGGCTTTGAGAATGTCATCAATTATCTGTATAGCTGGATGGATTGCAATCTACTTATGCCAGGTTTGTTAGTTAATATATCTGATATACATCATGTTCGATAATAGTATTTTGAGTAACATGGTTAATATTCAATGACTAAATACTAACTAAACAACCTAACAGTTAATAAAATAATCAAAAGTTGATCATGATTTTGTTGAATAGGACCATGGTGCACTCGATGACTTTCTTGCTGAATCTCAATTTGTGCTCTTTGCAGGGATCTGTGCTACTTGATTCTGGCAGGTTTCTAACAGGATTTGGTGTTGGTATTATTTCTTATGTGGTAAGTTTCTCTATCTCTGTAACTTCCAGTTTATACTCATCATTTTTCACCACGGACCCGGACTTGAAATCTTTCTTGCCTCTTTCAAATTACAGGTTCCTGTTTTCATCGCTGAGACTACACCTAAAGAACTAAGAGGAGCTCTAGCATCTACAAATCAGGTATCATGATGAGTTTTGCTTGGACTTGGTTCAACATGTAATACTATTCATTTGTTAAATGACATTGTGATGTATATCCATTTTCATGAAATGCCATGAGTTGCATTAATTATTGTCATTAATTATTACAATATAAATACTAGCCAATATAATTGTGATATTTAATCAAGACTAATACCAACAAAATATTATTAATAGATTCATTATATAATGTAAATCAAAACATGCTGGAACTAGTTTGTCATCAAGGACCGATTCTAACGAGAGGTCTCTGTAAACTCATTCTTCTGAAGGACAACCCTTGTAACGAAAATTAGAACCATTTGATTGTCAGCTGACTTGGAACTGAAAAATCAACAAGGTAGAACTGTCGGTTTCATGAACCGCGACCGATCCTTATACTGAAATCGATAAATGTACTTTGATATGGTCAATTATACGATGGTTTGGTGGAATTCGAGCTTCACAGATGTGTCTTCTTTTGTAATAAAAAACTTTGAATTTTGTTCTCCACCCTGCAGTTAGTTATTGTTACTGGGATATTGGCAATCTATTCAATAGGTGCAATTGTTAATTGGAGGATCCTTGCCCTGACAGGTATTGTCAGGATATTCTTTTTATTAGCCTTTCTTCATTTTGAAAAACCAATTGTAATATCACTTTTGTTTCTCTTCTCCTCCTCTTGAAAGATCGAGCCTTATTTCACTGGCAGGAACAATCCCATGCTTGGTTATAATAGCTGGTCTTACCTTCATTCCAGAGTCCCCCAGATGGCTGGTAAAAGTTTCAGCTTTTATGATTCTTTCAAATGTGTTAGTTGTTACGTTTTCAGGGCCTGAACTCTGACCTTGGGTTAAAGGGTAGAAACCCGTCAGTGAAAACTTGTATTTATTTACACTAGAACTTGCTCGCTCGGAGTTGAGAAGGAAATTTCACAGAGCTCTATCATTCTAATGAATCAACTTAAACGCCACAGGCAATGGTTGGCCGCCAGCGCGAGTTTGAATCATCCCTTCAGATGCTTAGAGGAGCTAATTGTCACGTAGTTAGAATTTCAACCCAACCAAACGTGTGGCCTTAGCTTGATTTATTCCAGCAAAACCAAACTAAGTCAGCCAACCCGAAATGCCTATGTAAGAAACCAGCAGAATGTAAGCAGAAGATTGAATCAAAGTGAGCCAAAAAAACAGTATATTATTCCAACAGAATAGCTATACAAAGCTTAGGAAAGCTAGAACACAAGAATGCTTTTAGAAGCTTACAACAGAGAGAATTGAGTGTGTTTTGCAGTGTTTGCTGTGTGTTTACAAATGAATTCTCAAGGGGTACTTATAGCCCCTTCACTTCCCAACGAATGGTGAGGATTAATTCCCACTCACTTTAGCTCAATGGTGGAGATTTAGATCCACTCCACCCATACCTCCACTAAGTTATGCCCATGCTCCCACTAAGTGATGCCCATACTCCCACTAGTGGCTGCCCATTCCTCCACTAAGG
>CANYBF011339596.1:0-13199 GCA_948192965.1 Dalechampia spathulata | reverse complement strand
GTAGAAAGATCGAGTCAATGTTGTTCGAGAGTTGCAAAATGCATTCCTATATTTATCTCGAATGCTTGTAATGTATATTGTGCATTTAGCGAATAACTTAAAAGTTCCATCAAACAAAATTAAGTTGATGTAACTATTACCGTACTTTCAAATTTAATTCAATTGAAACATTTTGTTGAAAAATAAAATTAATGATGAAGGATCTGATTTTTTTTATCAAATTTAGTAAAAATAACATTTTAAAAAGATTATTGAGTAGCAATGATGTTTAAGCAGTAAAAGTAAGTAAACTAAATGATAACAATTAACATGTACAATATATGACTTACAATCAAGTTACAATTTATAATTCATCCTAATACAAAAATTATATACGATTTTCTCAATCTTTCATCCACGAAACCACTTTCTTAAGTTTTATTGGAACCTGTAATAATTTCAAAGATATCATTAACCAATTACATAAGTTGAAGAGAATAATTAATACCATTGAACTCACTTCAAAAGAAAATACCTTTTGAACATATAGATCACTATAGAATCCATTTTCACTCAAGCTAGCGCCCACTATCTCATTTTATTTACCCAATCATCTACTTTCAAAATCCAATGATAAACATACAATTAATACAAATGGTAATCTTATTTAAGTTATAAAAATCAGAATTCGTCTTATACTCTAATGAAGTATTTCTATATACACAGAGGCACATGCAATGACACATATTCACCTCAGTTTTATAACTCATTTATATAAATATTTAACACCAGCAACTATCCTCAATCTCAGTCATCGGGTGCTTCGATTTTTTAAAATCTTGATATTCATATACATTA
Organism: Dalechampia spathulata; assembly: GCA_948192965.1. Classification (NCBI taxonomy): domain Eukaryota; kingdom Viridiplantae; phylum Streptophyta; class Magnoliopsida; order Malpighiales; family Euphorbiaceae; genus Dalechampia; species Dalechampia spathulata. The sequence goes on along the minus strand of CANYBF011339596.1, from coordinate 12,362 downwards.
TGTAAATAAAACTATTATCATCTCATATCATTCTTATAAATGAGAGGGATTGCTTTAGGTAGATTTTCAAGTAGTGCTACTTATTAGGACTAGAATTTGTATGTTTTATGAACAATAATCGTCATTAATAAAGAACATAATAAAATAAATAAGTAACTAATTTATGATGTAACATAGTTTAAAATAATCAAAACATATTAAACTAGACTAAATGAAGGAAATGCATGAAATGTATACATTGCAACTTGATTATAAGTCACATATTGTAGATGTTAATTGTTATGCTTTAGTTTACTTACTTGCACTGCTTAAAAATCATTGATGCTCAATAATCTTCTTAAAATATCATTTTTGCTGAATTTGATAATAAAAAATAAAAAATAAAATCTCTCATCATTCATTTTATTCTTCAACAAAATTCAATTTGAAAGTATGGTAATAGTTAACTCCACTTAATTTTGTTTGATGGAACTTTTTAAGTTATTCGCTAAATGCACAATATACATTGCAATCATTCGAGGCAAATATGAGAATGCACTTTGCAACTCTCGAACAACATTGGCTCGATCATTTTGCATAAAATTTAAGATTTCTCAAAATTTTTAAAAGAACTTGCAAACAATGATATAATAATGCTAGCATAAAATATTATGAAAATAAGGTTATAAAATAATTATTATTCTAGATACTTACAATGGATGAATGCTTTGTATATGAACTATAATGAATAATGACATTTCTGACAAATCAAATTATATCTACTTGATAAACATATATATTGTTTCTAGCCCGAGTATAATTGTAGGTCATTCTAAAAATGCTTGTAGCTGGTATATCATTTATCCAGTTCGTATAATAATCGAAGACATTCACACACACCTTAATTTGTTATGCAATGTAATAGTTTTCTATCAGCTCATGCATTTTTTTATGAGATTTGCTATTTTTTTATGAGAATGCTTGTAGCTGGTATAAAACTTCTGTTAATAAATAATAAAAATTAAATAATTATCAATAAGAAAAATCAATTAATATAATTCAAATAACAGATGTATAGAAAACTTACATCTTATAAGGCTTTAACAAAAATACAAAGTTGAAAATGTGCTTAGCTATCACTTTAAATTTTGAATCACTCGTAATAACAGAGTTCATTGGTGACCCTATGAATTATATAATCAATTCTTCTAAAAGTTGAACTTTGTTAGAATTTTTTTCACGGGAAAAAAATTTTAACATCCCTAGAATGTGTGATAAAAATATCATAATTAACATCGATTGCACATCTATGCATTTACAAAAATCGTAAACTTTCATCACATCCTTAAAAAAAATAAACCAAAAATAGAAACAAATTAACTTCAGTCAATATTATATATAGTATAATTTATCTAAAAATTTTGTTCAAATCTTTTTCAATAAAAGATCAGCACTGTTCTTTTCTTTTTCTACTATCTGTTTCAGCATAACTTCGAGTCTATTCATTAAATTTGATCTTAAATCAAGTTCTAATATTGCAGTAGACAGACATGATCATCAAATTTATAGTTTCACCTTTCTGCAAAATCTAAGAATTTTAGAACTATGAAATGATTCTCTAATCTAGAAAGTGATTGGAAATTGTGAAATATTTCATTAGCTTAATCAATGTAAAAAATTGAAAAAAATTGAAACGTGAGTGTATTTGAATAATGAAACAAGCTTCTCTATAAGGATTTTTGTCGAAATCATACTTTAAGGTATATCCAATATTTATGTTGTTCTGCAATCAAACAATAACATATAAGAATTATTAGAGAATACTAAACTAATGATAAATGGTATAAGTACTTAAAATGTGAACACAACTAAGAACTTGCATTTGAGATCGTCTAGATTTGGTCATTTGTTTTATCGCTATATAGCTAGAATTTCTTCTATCTCTATGAAAAATGGTTTCTGTTTCGTTGTTTTGATTACTCATTTTCTCAAATGCAAGTTCTTTGTTGTGTTCACACCTTAAACACTTATACCATTTATCATTGGTTCATTATTCTGTACTAATTATTGTATTTCATTGTTTGATTGCATAACATCAATATTGGATATACCTTAGGATATGATTTTGACAAAAATTATTATATAAGAGCTTGTTCCGTGTCCAGCTATTCAAGTATACTCATATCAGATGTTTCACTTTTTAGATTTTTTAACATAGATCAAAAATATTTTACAATTTACAATCACCTTCTAGATTAGAGAATCATGTTATAGTTTCAAAATTTTTAGATTTGCAAAAAGATGGAACTATAAATTTGGTGATCATGTTTATCTACTACAATATTAGAACTTAGTTTGAGATCAAATTTAGTGAATGGATTCGAAGTTGTGTTTACTAATTTATTTTTTTTAGAGATGTGGTAAAAGGTTTACGATTTTTGTAAATGCATAGATGTACAGTCGATATGAAAGTATTTCTATATACAGATAGACACATTCAAAACATACAATGACACATATTCACCTTAGTTTTATGACTCATTTATATAAATATTTGACACTAGCAACTGTCCTCAATCTCAGTCATCGGGTGCTTCAATTTTTTTAAATCTTGATATTCATACACATCATGTAAATAAAACTATTATCATCTCACATCTTTGCCGTTTGATCGGGAGCCTTCTCGAGATCAAATCTAAGATGTGTCATATTACATAATATCTTAGAACATAAAATGACTCTTGTTGGGCATAGGATGCACATCTCGATGCAACTATAGTGGGCCACACATGACAGGTCAAAATGCTATGTGCGTAGCATGTAACACTACATGTTGCGCACATAGCACCATATGCCACACACATAGCCTAAACATTTTTGAATGCCACATCAAAAATTAGATTTCCTGAACCTTAACACCTTCCACTATAAATATAGCACTTGGGTTCGTAGAAAAGGGTTTGGAAATTTACCAAACATAGCCAAACTCTGCTGAAATCCTCCCTCAACTTAATTAAACACTTAATTAAGCAATCAATCTAGGTTTCTAGAGACTAATCAACACTAGATAGGTCTCTAAACACGTTTGGATTGAAGATCTACAAGAAAAACCTACTATGGTGAGTTGAAAATCAATTTCTCTTCATTTTCTTATGGTTTTTGCTATGGATCTATGATTTTAGCTTGATTTCTTGATGATTGGCTTCAATCTTATTTACTTCTTGATTACTCATGCTTATTTGTGATCAAAATAACATGTTTCTAGCTTCGATCTGCCTAGATCCGAGCCAGATTTCATGTTTTTGTCAAAAACCTTCATTTTCCTTCTATTTTCTTATTTATGTGCATCACATATACAGCTGTGTTCCATACATAGCCTATGTGTGGTACACATAGGTCTATATGCTGCGCATATAGGCTCCAGATTTTCCAGAAAATGCAATTTTCTCTCGTTTTTGCTCGTTTCTTCACTCGATTTGATGAATCTAGCAACATTAGAGGCTTTTCTATGCTTCTAGTATTCTAGATCCATCATATATTAACCAGATGTAATTGATTTTAGTCTTAAAATTAATTATTCAAGTTAAATGCTCATTTACTTGATGGATTTGTGATTCAGATGCTTGTTCATGCTTAAAATAAGGTACTATCTTCATTAAAGTTGTTGGGATTTGTTTGTAGATCGTGTTTATGTAATAAATTTGATTTTCTTGCAAATTTACTCCCTATGTGTGGTGCACATTATGCTATGTGCGCAGTACATAGCCTATATGTTGTGCACATAGCACTACATGCTGCACACATCCCCTGCATTTTTATGATAAATTTCATTTTTCACTCGATTTCGAACCCGATTTGATGATTCCAGTAACATTTGATGTTTGGTAGTAACTCAAGTGTATTGGATCGATCATAAATCAATCACATTTAATTAATTTTGGCTTCAAAATTAATTTTTATCAATTAAATGCTTATTTGATTCGTGAAAAATGTGTTTTGTGATACGATTGGATTCGGTTGGTTGAGTTGCTATCTCCAATTGTTGTTTGTGTGATGTTAGCAATTCCCATTCCATTTTTCATGATCAATTAAAACTAATTTTGCTTAAAATTATTTTTATTTATTTAATTTTGATGATTTGGCTCGTGTTAATTTGCTTGATTGTTGCCATACAATTAATAGGACTTTGGCTCTTGATTTATGCTTTCATATGATATAGAATTAGTTAAATAAGTCCTAAATTCATTTGCTACTAATAAATTTATTTGTTTATATTACATTTTTCACTCGTGCATTTTTGGCTCGTGCAACCCGAGGAGGAAAAATTCCGAGGAGGAGGGGACGTTACTTAACGTTCCAAAATGTTGTATACACGAAGCTTTTATGTAATAGGATAACATTATTCTTGATTTTGTAATAATTCACCCTTAAAATCCCGTGTGTATCCCCTAATTCCTCAATCCCTTTCACCGGCCTTTTAGAATTTTATTTCGTGGATGGCTTATTATATTTGCTATAATATATATGTCATATCATGTCACATGCCATGTCACATGCCATGTCACATATCACATTATACACTTCTATGCCATGTCATGCCATGCCATACATATGTCATGCCATAACATATATCATCTCGTATGCCAATACGATCCAAATACATCAATCCGTCATATGTGCTATTTTCCATGTTATATGCCAGTATACCATGCCAACTTGTCACGATACATGCCATACCATTATGCTATGTCATTATGTCATGTCATCACATCACATGCCATGTTGTATGTCACGTCACATGCCACGATGTATGCCACATCACATGTTATGTCGTATGCCACGTCTCATGCCAATTCACACACACATCATTATACCATGTCATGTATATGCCATGTTATTTTTATTACATACATCACTATTTCATGTCATGCATATGTCATGACATTTTACTATGTAATTATTATTATATTATGTCATGCATGTGCCATGTCATTTTATTACGTCATCACTTCACATGTCATGCATATGCCTTGTCATCTAAATGTTATATAGTATATTATATGTCATTCTACGTGCAACTATGCTACGCAAATCGCATATCGCGCTGTGTGCTTACTTATACACTTGCTTGTTTGCCTGCTTATGACAACTAACTCTAACTATAATGGTAAAATCGATTTTGAAAACTCATAGAAATAGATCTTCACCATCTGAAGCCATTTCTGAAGGGTTTAACTAGCACTCATGTTATAGGTTGATTGAACCAGTCTAGAACTATCCGGTGGTAACTCTCTTGCGAATCTTTCGAGTCCTTATCATTCCCCGAGGTAGTTCCTCGAGAAGTTCATGCTTTCGCTCCAAGTACGGTCCTCGGTCTACGAACCTCGCAAGCCTCGCTCTGGGCGACAGCAGAAACTGACGCTCATAACCGTACAATTTCGTCAACATATAACTTTGCTAATCTTTCCAAACTGTAATCCATGTGAACAGGTAAGAAGTGAGTTGTCTTCGTTAATCTGTCTACTGTCATCTATACAACATCATGTTTATCCCATGTCAAAGGTAAACTTGTTATAAAATCCATCATTATACGATCCCATTTTCATTCTGGTATAGGCAAAGGATTAAGCAATCCTGCTAGCACTTTGTGTTCTGCCTTTACTTATTGCTTATTGACATACCAAGCATTGAGCCACGTATTCTATTATATCTTTCTTCATATCAACCCATCAATACTGTTGCTTTAAATCTCGATACATATGTGTACTTCCTGGATGATATGAATACCTTGAAACAGTGGGCTTTCTCTAAAATCTACCTCTTCAAATCCTCATTGGTTGGAATATACATTTGTGTATCATGTATCAATATACCATCATTAATCAATTTAAACATAACAGTGTTACCATCTTGCACCTTCTTCAATTGCTTTTGATACTCATCATCGTGTACTATACACTCTCTGACTTGCTCTGTCAAATCTGGCTTTATCCGTAATTGCAATTCAGCTAAAACATAATTTGGTTGTACCGTCAATATAGCATTCAATCGTAGAACCTCCTATACCAGCATTATTGGTGATCGTTGTAATGCATCAAATATCTTTCAACTTAAAGCATCAGTCATTAAATTAGCTTTTCCTAGATGGTAATCTATCATACAATCATAGTCCTTGATCAACTCTATCCATTGCCTCCTTCTTAAATTCAATTCCCTCTATATTCTTAGGTATTTCAAACTCTTATGATCTATATAGATGTAGCATTTCTCACCATATAAATAGTATCACCAGATTTTTAAAGCAAACACAATTGCAACCAACTCTAAATCATAGGTAGGGTAATTCTTCTTATGTAGCTTCAATTGTCTTGAAGCATAAACAATTACCTTCTGTTATTACATTAGCACACAATCTAACCCATTTAGTGAAGCATCATTGTATATTACATAATCTTTTCCAGGCGTCGGTAGAATTAATATTGGAGCTTATGTCAAACATTCTTTCAAACGATCAAAACTCCTCTGGAATTTATCTATCCACTCAAAAGGAACATCTTTCCGTTACAATGTAGTCAGTAGTGTAGCTATCATTGAAAATCTCTTAACAAATCTTTTATAATAACCAGCTAAATCCAAGAAACTACGAATTTCACTAACATTTCTTAAAGTTTGCCAATTAATCACTACTTCAATCTTACTAGGATGAACTCTAATACCTTTAGCTACATGTCCAAGGAAACTCATCTATTCTAACTAAAAGTCACATTTCGATAGTTTACTATATAGTTATTTTTCCCACATCTTTTGTAATACAATCCTTAGATATTCATCATGCCCCTTTTGACTCTTTGAATAAACCAATGTATCATCAATAAACACAACCATAAACTGATCTAGATACTCATTAAATACAGTGTTCATCAATGCCATAAATGCTGCAGGTGTATTAGTTAACCTAAACGACTTCACCAAAAACTCATAATGGTCATACCTAGTTCGAAAAGCAATTCTTGGAATACTATTCTTCTTAACCTAAAACTGATGATGACCAGATCTCTAAGTCTATTTTCCAAAATACAATCATATCCTTTAACTGATCAAATAAATCATCAATGCACGATAAAAGATACCTGTTCTTGATTGTCTCCTTATTCAATTGTTTGTAATTAATGCATAACCTCATGGTACCATCCTTCTTCTTAACAAAAAAAATTGGAGCACCCAGGGAGAAACACTTAGTAGGATAAAATCCTTGTCTAATAATTCCTGTAATTGAATCTTCAACTCCTTCAATTCTGTCAATGTCATCCTATAGGGTGTAATGGATATCGATTCTGTACCTGGCAACATCTCTGTCTCAAACTCTATCTCTCTCTCTAGTGGTAATCCTGGCAATTCATCCGAAAACACATCTAGATAATAACATACTGTTGGTATCTCTGATATCGGAACCCCTTTCAATCTTGTATCTGTAACATTGACTAGAATAGCTTCACATCCCTGCAATAATAATTTTGGTGCAACCATTGCTGAAATCAATCTAGCAGTCACTGATGGTACATTACCTCGTATCTGTATTGTATTGCAATCTTGATGTTGGAGTGTCACTACCTTTTGTTTGTAATCCATAACTGTTTGATACTTGGATAACCAATCCATTCCCGAAATAACATCATACTCCTGGAAAGGCAACTCTACTAAATCAAATGAAAAATGCATGCTAAGGATAATCAAAGGACATTGCCTATAAATCCGGTTAACTATTGTGTCTTTACCTATAGGACTAGAGATTGCAATGTCATATCATAACCCCTCACTTCTAATATCAAGCAATCACACAAATTCAGTATTGATATACGAATGTGAAGATCTCGGATCAAATAGTATCAAAGCATCATGATTAAAGATAAGAAAATTACCAATAATAATATCAGCAGCTTGCAAATCTTCTTTTTATTTTAGACTATAAACTTTGGTAGAAACCTTAACTGTCTAATTAATAAATCCTTGACTATTACTCTAAGCTCTGCCATTATGGCCTTGGCCTTTACCTCTACCACGATCTACACTCTGGGAAGCATTATAAACAGATCTAGGTAGTGGGTTCTGTTGTTATGACCCACCTTTTAGATACTGTATATACTGGCAAAATTTGATGTATAGTGCAATCTTGTGCAAAATGCCCAGTACCACCACATCTATAACACAAATCTTCACCAACTCTACAAGCACCATAATAAGTATGACCACAAGTGTGACACTGACTTGATCCAACTTTTGTATTACTATGACCCAAAATTCTCTCACTCTATGGTCGATGATGCAATCGTGGTCTGGATCCCATCGATCTAGATGTAAAGGAGCCTCAAAATTTTCCTCTCTTCTGTCTATTAAATGATGAACTACCTCCTTGGAAGGATCTCTGAAACTGTCCAACTCTAGCACTTTCCTCTTCCTTGATGGTACGCTCTTGGTTTAAAGCATTAGCCATCAAAGCAGAGAAATCTTCATAATTAAACCCATGTACCAATGCTCTAATTCAAGGAATCAGTCCATGTTCAAACCTTTTACATCTATCTCGACCCGTAATAAGTATATTTGTAGCATAATAAGCCAGTCTGGTGAACTCCCATTCATACTCTACCATAATCATATTCCCTTGTTTTAAGCTAAGAAAGTCCTGTAGTTTTTTATCTGTATAAGCTGAGGGTACATATTTTTATCTGAATTCCCTTTGAAAATCATCTCAGGTTAACATTGGTGGATCAGCCATACTTTGTGAAATAGTCTTCTACCACTCGCATACATCATCTTGAAGTAAAGAAATAGCATGCTTAAACTTTGTCAAATTAAGATTTTCTGTCTTAGAACCCTTCTGGTCCTTTCAAGCCACATTTTAGTAACATATGGGATCAGTAGTCCCCAAAAAATCAGTAGCCCCATATGCTCTTAACTTCTTGAAATATTTCTTATACACATCTCTAACTATTACCGAAGGTGAAGCTGGAATCACTGTAGAGATCTGACCTTGTAAAGATCTGAGAAATTGAGCAAATTGTGTAGCTACAGGATCAACATCAGATGTAGCTGGTTGTTTTGTAGGAGGTAATCCCTCTCCTTGTTCACCCTGTTTATTAGGTCCTTGCCTAACCTCAACTCTCTCACCAATCTTCGATGTACCTTCTTGTAGGTTGAAGTTACCCCTACCTTCCTTACCAACTATAATTGCTCTATCTGTCATAGTGTATAATCTATAAATATTCACATGGATTAAAACAGTCAGTAGCAGTTAAGATTAACAATACTTCTATTATGCAACTCATTAACCTTATGCAGTAATCACATATGCAACAATCATACGTTGAAATAACCTTGTCTCTGATACCACTAAAACATGTCACACTCTGATCCGGTGTAACACGCTCTCGTAGAATAGCTAACAATCCCTTATCATAGGAAACCATTAGTTATCCTACAAGAGATCTATAACATCTTTGTTTTTTATTATATAAATAGGCATATTCGTAAAGATATGTTTAATCCAATGTAATTTAACTACATCTATAATAACAACACATCAAGCGGAAACTAATTCTAACTTGAATAGATATCATATTTCAATCTTATAATATCATTTCATTCATCAGATACATACGTCTATTGTTTTACATAATTAGGAAGTGTCGATATTACACACATCAAGCATTCATAAAAGAAGGATTACTGCCGCTAAGGTTAATTTAACAAGTCGCATAAATGATAAATGTTCAAATGAATTATTCATAGCTTGCAAAAATGAAAAAGCATCAATCTTTATGTTTAAAAATATTTGACTAAAATATTAGAAATGAAAATAAAGTTTCAAGCTAATTTCAAGAGAGGCCTAAATTAAGAGAAAATCAAAAGAATCTAATTATAGCTATGTACTTATATTTTTCTAAACATAATGATTGACATTTGTAATAAATAGAGCTTAGTATTGATTGACTAGTATAATTCAACTTAGAAACTTCTAGTTTGTTATTTATGGTAAGACTCATTTTACACTTGACCTTTGTTGTATTGAATTGTGATAATCTTAGGTCCACTCTTATGTATAGTTTAAAACTTTTCTTTCTTTGAGGATAAACAAATTAGTAAAATTAATCTTAAACTTTTCAAGTTTAAAATTGTAAACAAAATAAATATTAAAATTCCATTGGATATAACTTTTTTTTTGATATATTATGATTTTTGTGTTTTGAATATTTTTTTGATGGTTTGAATTTGTACTCGACCCGAAAAGTTCGTGGTTTGACGTAAATTTTGAGAAAAAAATTAATGGAAAAAAATAGGGATTTGTTTTTGGAAACGGAGAGCAAGGGTCGATAGGCCTGAGTTCGTAGCCTAAAAACTAATTCCAATGGACCCAGTTTATTTAACCCGGTTTATTTGGACCTAGTTTACTTTTCAGGTTTTAGGGTTATATGCAACAAATTTTGAATGCCTTGTACACTTCTTCTTTAGTGGAAAAACATAGCCACTCTCTACAATTAAGGATGTATGCATTTTTTTGCCGAACTTCGTAAATCTCATCTCTCTCTTTATTTTCTTTGCTTTTTTTTAACTGATTGTGCAGAATTGAATACAAATCTATAACACTTTTCAAGTTTAAAATTGCAAACAAAATAAATATTAAAATTCAATTGGATATAACTTTTTTTTGATTTAATTTTCTTTTCTTTAAATTCAAATACATATATTTAATTTTCTTTAAATTTATTAATTTAATTTAATTTAATTAAAGTTTTTCATTGAAATCGTAATTTATTTGCCTCTAATTTTACATTTAATGGCCAAACAATCTTAGCCAATATTTTGTTAATATTTCATTTATTTTCATGTCAAAAAATATTTAATTATCATAATTTTTAATTTTATCACAAACGTTTCAGTTTATTTATATTTTAAATAATTTATGAAAGTTGAGGATTTTTATGTTTGATGAATTATATTTTAAAAAATTGAGAAAATGATTTAATTAAATATTAAATTAAGAAATTGAAAAGATAAAATAATGCATTTAATGAAATTCCTTTAATGTGTAATTGATTCATATTATTTTATTCAAGTAATATATGATTAAATTTAATTTGTATTGCTCAGTAAAAGTAATGACAAAATTGAAAAATATTTATATTATATGATAATTTATTTTGATATTATTAACTTTTTATTGAATAAAAGTATTACATATGATAAAATACAAATTTTAGCAAGTTATTTAAAACACAATAAGTTGCTAGTAAAATTTTAAAAATGTAATAGTTCAGAATTTTTTTATATAAAAATTAATAAAAGAATTTTTACAAAATAAATATGGAAGATACAGATATTTGGAAGCTTTAGTTAAAAAAGTTCACAATATAACACGTAAAGAATTCCTATTTAATTATAGTAATGTTTCTTCATATATATATAAAAATATACTTATAATTTTTCTTTAAACATAACATATATTTTACTATTAGTAATTTTTAATTATTTAGTTTTATCTAAGAGACTAGTATTAGGGCATTTTACCTTTTTATTGAAAATATTTTAAGAAATTACTGATTTAAGGTGAAAGAAAAAAAATTTTCGGTCTTAGGGTAAAAACTGGTTTGGCCGCCAGTCAAAGTGGCGGCCAGAGGACGTGGCACTTCCTGCATGACATGGCGTATGTGAGAGACTGTGGCCGCCAATTAAACCGGCAGCCTGGATGAAAACCATCCCTCGTGGCATTCCATTCCGCATCCCCATACGCCCTGTCACTCCCCCATTCCCCTTCCCCATACGCCCTGTCCCTCCCCCCCTTTCCCCCCCTCCCTACGCAACCCTATATAATGATTAAGTAATTATTTAGAAAATAATTTAGTAATTATTAATTTAATTTAGTAATATTATTAAAAAAATGATATAATTATAATGTAATGAATAAAAAAAGGTAGATGTAATTATTATAAAAAAAATTATTAAAGTTATAATTGAATAATTGTAATATTAAATTTATTGATAATAATAACTATAATAAAAGTATTGTTTGAATAAAAAAGTAATTGATGTAATAATATAAATATTAATTATAATTAATATTAATGTTATAATTGAATAATTATGAAATTAAATTTATTAAATTTATTGCTAATAATAATTATAAAAAAGTATTATTTGAATAAAAGATTACTCAATGTAATAATATTAATATTAATTATAATTAATAATAACATAAAGTAATACTAAGAAGAAAAAAATAATTATTATTAGTAATATTATAATAGTATCGAATAAGATGTTAATATTATAATAATATATACATAATATTATAATATTATAATAAAATAAGAATATACTATTGTAAGGAA
>CANYBF011339413.1:0-39202 GCA_948192965.1 Dalechampia spathulata | reverse complement strand
CTTTCTACTCTCCTTTCTAAATCATTTTACTAGTCTCTAAACGATTTAATTTTGTAATATGGATTACTAACTTGATCTCTTGACTTGTGTGGATAGTTTGGAGATCCTCTACACTTGGGGATTGAAAAGTTTGCTACAACTTTTCTAACGATCAAGAAAGAAGGAGATCAGCATTAATTTAAGTTTTACACATCCTCCTTCTTAATTTTTCTCTTATGTGATGTGTTATTACATGGGGTTGCAAAGATCCATAAAATACTTGCTTTGAAAATTTTAAAATTCACCTTCTGCTGCTCAACAAGTGTTTTAATTAACCAACAAGACTTATAAGATACCCATCTCTTAATAGCAGTTGTAGCTTTCCTGTTTAGTGAATTCCATTTCACCTCCTCCATATCATCAGGTTTCGTTCCTTTGTTCTCAAATGGTAAAGCAAAATCATGGTAATAAAGGTAATCTTCCATCAATGTTTTCCATAGAAAATAATTTAAAGAACTGAGCTTTATCATACTTGAATCATCCTTATCCATTTTAACTACACGAGAACTTAATAAACATAATCAGCCGTGCTCTAATATCAATCTGTTTGAAAAAGATCGCTAATATACTAAATTCACAAACCACAATGCCCTAACCTTTTTCTCTCTTCGTACAATTAAAAATTAAGATCAACCAACCAATGATATCAATATGCAAAATTAACTAAACAATCAACCACACAATCAACACAAGAAATTTTACATGGAAAACCCGAAAAAGGAAAAATCATGAGACCATAGTCCACTTCAAACTTCCAATATGATCAAAATAATGGGAATAACAAGTTCTTCTTTAGCTCAACTAGAGGTATACATATATCAACATATTCATCATCTCAACCGATGGATTTAATCGTCAACCAACAACAAAGAAAGAGGTGTTGATCTCACTAGAAAAATAAAACCTTTGAATGATTGACTCCATTCAAGATGAATAGCTCAAAGTCAAGAACAACATATCAAAATTTCATCACGATCGGGTAACAAAACACTATACGACCAAAGCTTTAAAAATTTAAAGCTTACCTTAATATTTTCCTCCGAACTCTTTGCCAAACTCTCCCTCTCTTTTTTTTTCTTTTCTCTTTCTTTTGATTTTTCACTTCTAACCCTCTCTCTCTCTCTCTCTTTTCTTCTTTTAACCAAATCATAACCTATTTATAATTATTATTTAATAGTGGTGGTCCCAAGTGAGTTGGGAACCACTCAACAAAGATGGAGTTCATTACAAGTAAATTAATGCTTTTGAGATTCAAAGCTTATAAAACTGCTAAATTTTTAAAGGCTTAATTGTTATATTATGGTGACATTGGAGAATAAATAGAATGGAATGTGAAAATTATTTGAAGTATTATGAATTATGATTATGCAAGTTGACATGTACAAAATATGATTGAATTTTCTTGGGTTTTGAAAAATAGAGTAAATTATATTTAAGTGAAGCTTGAAGTTTGCACCTATGTGTTTGTCAAAATGCTTAAATAAGAACTTACATATTAATTGAGGTGCTTTCTTAATTAGAAAGTATGACTATAAATGGATATCAATATAATTTCTAAAGGAAACAATAAAACTAAATCAAACAAATGTATAAGACGACCAATTTGGACTAAGTAAATATTATTGTAATATTGAATAGAGTGTAACATGTTTATATAATTGAACTATATACGAAAGCAAGTGGCTAACTAAGTTAAGGGTTTTGGATAAATCAAGTTGTTAAAATTAAGAGGCAAAGATCTATTTATAATAAGTAAAAAAATAGGATATTTATTTTAAATGAGTTCTTATTTGATTAATCATGATTTATCTGAATTTTACAAGTTACCTAAAAGGAAGTTCAAACATAATATAAGTATTTAAAGGTTTGTCAATGTATTATATCAATAGATGATTTAGATTTGTAATGGATTATAACTGATTTTGTTGTTTGGTTGTAATATGTAAATTATTGGTAATTTGGGGGAAGCCATATGATAAAATATGTTTAGAAGTATTTTACTTACATAGTGATATAATTGTGAAATACTTCAAAATGTGAAATATGTTTATTTCAAATGAAAAATAAAATTGAAAATTTTTAATGTCCTTGCTTATAAGTGATGATAATGATTGTAGATCACTACCTTATGAAAGGTAATTAATAACTTTATCATGATATATATCATAATATTGATGGTTTATTTTGATAATATGACATTCATGGCCTAGTTTATTTTGGTAATATAATATTTGAGACCTATAAGAGTGGGCAGTAGTCATTACTATCAGAGAGAGCATGGATAAAAAGTAGTTTTTGATAGGCTATTAGACATGAGATTATACAATTGGAAAAAACTGAAAGGATTTTAAGTATTACTCATACCAATAAAATACACTTACTTTTTTTATGTTTATTTCATTACAACTCAATAATTAAACATGTTAGATAAAACATGTTGGAAAAGTCTCATATTGATTTTTAGAGGCAATAGCATACAAATGTACAATTGAGAATAACTTAAGAAACTTAAGATTTTATAAGATTTTATAGGTATAAAACTATACCATTGATAATAACTTAAAAGATTTGATATATAAACATATTGAAAATGTTTTATGTTAGATTATGAAGGTAATATTTTACGTTAGATTATGAAGGTAGTTGTCAAAACAAATCATTATAGGCAAGTTTTATATTAGGAAAGTAAAACAGCTGGAAAAAGGATTCGATAGCTCCATAAATAATACTTTAGAAAGGAAATAATCCTAATGTGCTATTATCATAGATGGAAGTATTAAACTTATCTTTAACTAAATATAGCATTATTTTAAAAAATTTAAAATTATTGAAATTTAACTCTTTCCTGAAGATTTTCCACTTTTTAAGCTTTGCCCCCATCATCTCAATCAGTTTACTTTCTTTTCTACTAATCCTTTTGGAATTGTTAATATTGATTTGATTCGGTGCGTAGGGGTGATTTTTAAAATAAAAAAAAAAACAGAGAATTTATTAAATGTACAACACACGTAAAGTAACTAGTATATATATAATTCAAAACAGTCGGAATCCGTTAACAAATCGATCACATCCAAAACCATTTTCCTATATGAAGGATCGCTAGATTACAGCTCAATCCGATGAAAGCTGTTTATATTCTGCCAACAGCTTTGGGATATCATTCATCCGCAACTGCAATTGAACATACAATTAGACAAAACCCGTCGACAAACAATATCAATGCATGTACAAGTAGAGGTGACTTGCCAAAACGATACACAAGCAGATAGCAGTGTTAAATCTAGCAAAATGGAAAGGTCCATTTGGACTCCGAAACCTGGCATTTAAAAGGGCTTTCCATCTTAGTCTCACTATCACTACTAACAAGGAGAAGACTAGAGAAAAGAAACAAACATTGCACTTTCTGGTGTACAACGGTTCATGGTTATCATGTTTTTTGTTCGGGTAAAACTGATAATCAAGCACGTTTTACCACAATGGTTTGTAGCACCATCAGGGGTCACTCTCACGTGAGGATTAAAAACATCAGTAAGCAAGTAATCTATTAATTTCTCAACCTTGTAGCAGTACAAGGGTTTTAAAAGAAATGGTATTGTGGAATGTATCAGGTATTGAATTCACTGTACTGATATTGGGAGGAATTGATCTGTATTCAACTGAAATGGTTACCACTATTGTGAATTATAAAAATAGCTACCCTTCGGAAGAATTGGGATAAGGCTCATTTTCAACCCTAAAGTTTCACGTCAAAAACACATCGGCAACTACTCTTTTCAAAGCCACAATTAAACACATTTAATAAAATTTTATTAATCATGCCCTCTGTTTAATGGGAAGAATAACTGACCTTAGCAAAATATAAAACATTTTTAAATAAATATTTTCTTATATTAAAATACCCTTTCTCAACAAAATTCTATTCACGTCAACAGACTCTCTCACTCAAAAACAAAAAAGCCTAAAATTCTCTTATTTCTCCAACTTCAATTCCTTTGATTCTAACTAAACTGTAGAGGTGAAAATGAGCCTTTATCCCCAGATGGATTAGTATATTTACCAAACAAACTGGCTGATAACAGTTTCGGAGAGTCCCTTTGAATTTGGGAAGCCGAGGAGAATGGATGAATAAGAGAAAGTAGGTAGAGTTGGAAAAGCAAAACAAAATCAAGTTGTTTTTAAATCTTTGTAAGATGACCAGAAATTAATGCACCATAAGGTCGAAATTCCATTAAAAAAACAGGATTTATGTGACCTATCATTCATTACTTGGAACTAGGATCATACCTGAGAAGCACTTTTAAAGTGATAAAATTGATGTTCATATTTCCCAGGAATGTTAGACTCCATGGAATGCAAATTGGCTCCGCCTTTTCCCCTGTCACACAGCAACAATAAACGATGATCATGATCATAATAATTTGATTAGCGTATCTTAGAATGAAGAATTCCTCATGGAGAATTTTTTTGGGAATGATCATGTTTAATTGATCACAAGAAGATATTATGGAAAATATTGCTTTAAATACTATCAAGAATAGCAAACGAAGACATATTATAATTCTGCAGACCCACTCCAATTCTTTGATTTCATCGTCACAAGACTTGCATAACTTCCCTTTTTACTTGGTTTTTCTTTTTTTTTAAATCATACATATTAATATTTCTATTTATCAAAAAATAAGAATAAAAATAGTATATTATATTTCCAATCACCATAAAGAGGAACAATTATTTTGCCAATCACAAAACGAAACTTATATATTCTCAACTTTGGTCAAATTTTCAGTTATCCTAAATTTAAATTTGTATTAAATTAATATATCAATGTTTTTGATACTATTTCCAATAGTAGTTGGTCCTTGTGGCATGTGACTAGGGATTAAATGAATCAATATGTTCGCATACTTGGAGAGGACCACTGCTGTCATAAGGCAACGAAATTGAAAAGAAAAAAAGTAAAAGCAAACACCATTGCTTGGAATCTAAAACCAAATGATAATTGTTTGAAATGAAATCACTATACGAAAAATTATTGTGTTAATTATGGACAAAAATACTTCAGATTAAAGCATAGATCAGGTGAAGAAGTGAAATTATCAAAAATAGGAGGCAAAGTAGAAAAGGAAGAAAGAAAAGAAAGCTTTCGGAAAAGCAAAATGTGATATCCAATCAGGCTAACGACCTAAACCAATAGACTCAAACTGAGGTCACAAGTTCTACAGATGCACAAGGGAAATTTGTATGCTGCAAGTTATGGGTGATAATTGCATCTTTGGGAGTTCTAGTTTTGGAATGTGTTAAGAGTTTGAAATATTTGAGTTATGTGTTTTGTGTTTTGTGTAAAATTTGAAGGAAACTGATCATATAAAGTACTTATTCTCCTATGTATAGAAAGTGTGTTGTCTACTAGCTGTGTCGTGCAATATGAATAATGAGTAATAATCACAGGACTATTTTTAATTTCTCAGGTTTGTGTGTGAAACTTCTGGCATCAAGCCAAAGAGCGGGGTTCAAGATGCAAGAATATTCCAGAAACAACGATTTTTATTTTTTCTAATTAGTCAACTGCAGTGACAATTGCAAATAAATGATTGTCCTTACAAATGATGATGTGTAATCAATCGTTGGTAGTCACGAAGCAAAGGTCCAAGCTCCTTCAGAGGTACAGTCCTCGTTGTAGACTTCTTCCAGTGGTCACGAACCACCTGAATTTTCTTTTTTTTTTTTTTCCAATACAGGGAATGTTGTCAGCGGGATACAAGGGAAAGACGCATTACCGAGTAAACCAGATTTAACTACAAACCTGTTCATTGTTAGAAACTCCATCTCCCACTAATCTTGATGCAAGTTCAAGAAGATCTGAGTCTTCTAATTCATCAACAATCTGGAACCCAAAACTTGGGAGTGAAACTGAAATTTGCAGTCTCTTCTGCAACTCTCTGACAACAGACTCTTCTCTTCGACTTTCCTAGGAAAGACACAGGGTCATTAAAAAATTTATTGAGGAAAAACGTTAACAAAATAGCATAAATTGTTGAAACTGAAATATGACAAAACAACCAGATTTAACTGAAATATCTTACATGACAAAATAGCAAAAATTGTTGAAACTGTATGACATTAACAAACATGAACGTCGCTTGGCCACATCAATAACCAAAAGCAAAGGCACTTCCAGGCGACTGCCTCACTTTACAGCCCTTTCTCCAATCAATTTAACTAAAGATGCAAGCTATTGAATTCATATTTTATTTCTATTATACTTAACTGTCATGTTTAGATGATGCCAGAAATTGAATAATTAGTTTGTTAGTGTCATTTAGATTGTTATGGGGTATATTAGTATTTTATAGGAATACTGATTGTTTGTTTTGACAGTAGCCTTTATATATTGTAAGGAGAATGACAGAGGAATACATATACAGAAAACGTTTTCTTCTTCCTGAATATTCTTTTCTTATCTTGTCTCTACTCTTCCATTTCCTCCTCCATTCTAGCATTGAGATTCAGACCTTACCGTCTTCTTAACGCAACACTGGTATCAGAGAATTCGATCCAATCGACCAACACAACCCTTCATTCCTATTTTCCACCATGAGCCGCAGCATAAAAAAGAATCAAAATCCACCCACTGAGGAGTTAGACACTAGTTACATGGATGATCAACCCTTGAATTTATCTCAGAACATCGAAGCAATGAACCTAGAATATAGCTCTTGTTTGGATTCAATCCAAAAGAAGCACCAATGACTCTACGATCAAGTTCATCATGAACAAATGAAAACTAACTCTCAACGCACCCAACTCCTCCAATCTTTACAACAACAATTGAAAGGTAAGGACCCGACTGACGTGTCTCAGGCATCAAGACCCACAAATCCTCAAGGAATCCTGCCATTGCCTCAAACTCTGGGAATAGGAGAATCCAATCAAATGCCATTTCCAGAACATGGGTTTTATCACCACCTACTTCCTAAGATGGATCTCCCCTTATTTGAAGGCTCCAATCCCGATACATGGATCAGGAAATGTACCAAATATTTTCACATTTATGAGGTGCCCGATAGTAAACAGGTAGATTTAGAGAGCCTGTTTTTAGGCACAAAAGCAGAATATTGGTATCAAGGGTAGAGAAAAACACAGGAAAATGTGGATTGGGAATCTTTTGCCCAAGCACTCACCCAATGATTCAGCGATTCCATTATCAAATATGTAGTGATTGAATTTAACCGCTTGCGACAGACTCGATCAGTGGTTGAATATCAATGCCAGTTTGAGCGGTTGAAGTCTCGATTGGAACATTTGAATCCTTCTTTTTCAGAAACTTGTTACATTTCCAATTTTTTAGGGGGCTTGAAAGATGATATCAGCTTTGCGATGAGGATGTTTAAACCCACAACTGTGTATGAAACCTTTGAGCAAGGAAGACTACAGGAGTTATCTTGGGCATATCGCCAATATAATACGCATTACTCTCCCATTATCAAACCCACATCATCCTCTTTCCCCAACCTAACCCATTCAAAACACCAGCCCAACTCTTTTTCTCTACCCAATCCAACTAATATTCTACTTAAATTACCATCCCCAAAACCCATAAACACAATCGCCCCTAAAACTCAATCCCTACATCCAATACCTGCACCCCTAAATTACCATCGCCAGCAACCCACTCCACCCATCGACCGCCAGCTGCCCCTTTCTGTCAGCCTTCCAACTCTTGTTACCAATGTGGGGACTGTTTCTTCCCTGGTCACCATTGTGTCTTATAGAAGTTAATGTCCCTTACCACTGACCTTAAGGCTGACGAGTTGGATATGGGATCTATTGTAGAAGACATTGATTTAGGCGAAGACAATTTTGTTACTCCGATCATTTTCATGAATGCCTTGGAAGGTAGTTTAGGTGATAATACCCTTAAACTAAAAGGAGCTTTGAAAAATAATGCCATAATGATTTTGATTGATTTGGGCAGTACCCACAGTTTCATCGACTCTGGCTTAGTGAAATCTTTAAAGGTACCTATACTACTTGTTAAGCCAGTTAACATTATTATCGTTGACGGTCGTAGGTGGGTGGTAGATTGCCAGTTCCCTCAAGCCACTTGGTCTATGTAGAGCCACTCTTTCCAATTTGATTTCCGAGTCTTAGACTTAGGCAACTACGATGCCATATTAGGGGTGATTGGATGAAGGCTCATTCTCTAATTACTTTTGATTTCACCAACAACACCCTATCCATTGTCAAGGATTCCAAACCGTTGGTGTTGCAAGGGTTAACTAAACAAGGCACTTTAAGAATGATGTATGGTAAATCATTGCATAAGTTAGTTCACAATGGATGGAAGGGTGTTTGCTAAACTCTTCCTGCTGTCAGCCGCTCCTATCCTTACTACAACTACCTCTAGAACCCAAAGCATACCTTCATTTCTGCAGCCTATCATCCAAACCTATCAAGCAGTTTTTGATACACCCACCTCATTATTGTCTAACCATACCCATAATCATCACATTCCCTTAAAACCTCATAGTCAACCGATCAACATTCAACCCTACCGCCACTCCTATCAATAGAAAACTGAGATTGAAAGGCTCATTAGGGAAATGCTTGATTCTTCCATCACACACCTTAGTACTAGTCCTTTTTCCTCACTAGTGTTGCTAGTTAAAAGGGATGGCACTTGGCATTTCTGCATTGATTTTCGACAACTAAATGAGGCCACTATCAAGAACAAGTTTCCAATTCCTCTGATTGAAGATTTGCTAGATGAACTTCATGGTGCAATCATTTTCTCTAAATTGGATCTCTAGGCCGGTTATCATCAGATCCGCATGGATCCTACTAATGTTTACAAAACAGCATTCAGAACACATACAGGCCACTATGAGTTTTTGGTCATGGTGTTTGGGCTTACCGATGCACCCGCCACATTCTAGTCTCTTATGAACTCTATTTTCCAACCTTATTGATATCAATTTGTTTTAGTTTTCTTGATAACATCCTTGTTTACAGTCCTTCGTAGGAATCACGTCTCTCATCTCAGGGTAGTTTTACACCTATTGCATCATCAACTTTATGTTAAGCTAACCAAACGTGACTTTGGTCAAACCACCATTAAGTACTTGGGTTATGAGATCTCCTCTATAGGTTTGGCTACTGATCCGATTAAGGTTCCTGCAATTCTTAATTGGCCTCCCCTCACAAATATTAAAGGCCTTTGTGGTTTCTTAGGACTAGTTGGTTACTACCATCGTTTCATTAAGCATTATGGAATCTTAAGTAAGCCATTGACTGATCTCTTGAAGAAAGACAATTGGTACTGGGATTCTACCGCTGCTACTACATTTCATCACCTTCAAACCACCCTTGTTAATGCCCTGATCCTCGCTCTGCCTGACTTCACAATTCCTTTCACTCAGGAATGTGACGCTAGTAATTCAGGTATAGGAGCTGTTCTACTTCAACGCGATCGACCCATTGCTCATCTTTCCAAAGCTTTGAGTGCTCGAAATAGCCAACTGTCCGCTTACAAACGTGAGCTCTTAGCCATTATTTTTGCTATCACCAAATGGCGGCATTATCTAGAATCTGCTCATTTCATCATTTGTACCAATCACCAGAGCATAAAACACCTCAAATAATGCCTACATACGTTCTTGCAACATAAAGGAGTGATTAAGCTCCTAGGCCTAGACTATTGTATTCAATACAAACCCGGAACTGTTAATTTTGTGGCTGGTGCACTATCTTGCCAATTTGACCACCTTGCTTCTTGTTAGGCTTTGAGTATCTATGCTCGCACTCCTCTTTGGGTCCAAGAGGTTCTAAACTCATACATGAATGATGTGAAAGCTCAAGATCTCCTTAGCATACTATTGCTTACACTTGATGTTGTTCCCAATTACTCTCTTCATGCAAGGATTGTTCATTTTAAGGGACGCATTTACATTGGTACTTCGGCTTCTCTACGAAAAAAGTTATTAACAGAGTATCATGCTTCAGCCCTAGGAGGACATTCCAATATCCAAGTCACTTAACGCGGTCTACATCTCTCTTTTTATTGGCCAAAACTATTGCAATCAGTTATAGATTTGGTCAATAATTGCAACGTATGTCAACGTTGCAAAGATGAACACTATGCTCTTCCCGAGTTGCTCTAACCTCTACCAGTTCCGCAACAACCCTGGCAACACATCTCAATGGATTTCATCGAACAGCTACCTAGATCCCATGGTTTTGACACTATCTGGGTCATTGTCAATTGCTTCACCAAATTTGGGCAATTTGTTCCCCTCAAGCATCCTTTTCTGCCTCTTCTTTAACTGATGTTTATGTCAATACGGTTTTTAAACTTCACGAGCTGCCTCTCTTCATTGTTTCTAATAGAGACCGACTCTTTACTAAGGTATTCTAGCGTGAATTGATGAAACAATTTAGCACCACCCTACAATTCAGCTTTGCCTATCATCCGCAAACAAATGGTCAAACCGAACGCCTCAACCAATGCCTTGAAGCCTACCTTCGTTGCATGACTTTCCGTCGCCCTCAGGATTGGTCGAAATGGCTGCCTCTGGCTCAATATTGTTACAACACGACCTATCATAGTGCAACTAAAATGAGCCCATTCCAGGCACTATACGGTTATGAGCCTCGACTCCATCACCTTCCTCTACCCTCTTCTATAGTGGCATTTGTAGATGACTTATTGTCAAAAAGGACTAACATGAATCACTATTTATAGGCTCAGCTAGCCACGGCTAGAAAAAGTATGAAGCAAAGGGCTAATCATCACAGGTTTGAATGAGTTTTTCAAGTAGATGATTGGGTGTATTTAAAGCTTCTGCCATATCACTAATAGTCTGTGGCCCGTTGTTCATCTTAGAAACTCTCAGCTAAATATTTGGTCCATTTCAAATTATTGCAAAAGTTGGCACCGTTGCTTATCAGTTGCATCTTTCAACTAATAGTCACATGCATCCTGTATTTCACATCTCTCCTTAAGCCTTCCGTCCCACCCTCTATCCTTTCCAGCACTACTCTCCCACCATTAGTTGATGGTGCTTTCATTGTTTCACCCGAGAAGGTGCTCAATACATGAACTACTTTGCAAGGAGAGACAGCAATTCCTCAATTGTTGATTAAATGGTTTCATTATCCTAGTATTGACTTCACCTGGGAAGATGTGGAATTCATTACTGGCTAATTTCCTAACTTCTATAATTCTAAGAATCCTCTCATGGGGCAAGTATTGTCACATATAGACGAAGCCATAAATTGAATAATTAGTTTGTTAGTGTCATTTGGATTGTTATGGGGTATATTGGTATTTTTTAGGAATATTGATTGTTTGTTTTGACAATAGCCTTTACATATTGTAAGGAGAATGACAAAGGAATACATATACAGAAAATGTTTTCTTCTTCATGAATATTCTTTTCTTATCTTGTCTCTACTCTCCCATTTCCTCCTCCTGCATTCTAGCATTGAGATTCAGACCTTAACGTGACATTCACCCAATAGAAAAATTAAAAAATAAAAAGCGGCTAAAAATTAACAACAAAATGGGAATTACCTCCTTATAATTGAAAAGTCTCGTTATTTCAAAAGAAAATAAATAAGGTTTTTTGAAATAAGGTTGATGGGATGCAGGACTAGACCATTAAATGTTAAACTAACAGGTTTTCTATAAATTAAAGAAAGAAATTAGGCTTTTAGCATACAAAAATAATCTACCCTCTATATGGATCCTAGAGCACTCAAAAAAAAAATGTTAGAATTATACATCCTTACGTCACACAATCAAATGGAATACTAAAAACAATGCTTGTATTTATATATCACGTTAGATTCTAATTATAATTCATATATCACGCAAGCACCTAGAAAAGTGGTAAGGCAGTTTAGGACCTTCTCGCCTTAAGGGTGCCTGCTCTCCACAGTATTGTTCATGACATTATGTATATGGAAAAAGGAAAGAAAAAAAAAACCTAACCTCACATAAAGAAGAGTTGGTCATTCATACTGATCTACCAGCCTTGCATTTTACTCGAAATGTAATTTAAATTTGATTTGATTCCAAAAAGAGAATCCATATAACCAGCACTAATCAATTGAGAATATTACTTAGCTGAATGAAGTTGTAAAGATTAGTAAACGAGATAAACTATGTAGGAGCTGCGGGATCTTTTTGAGGTTTTGGGGATAATATCCACACGTTATTGACTTTATAATGCTAATTCAGAAAAATGAAATCACTTCAAAAAATTTCATTTATTTTCATGACCTCACATCATTCTTGCATCTGTTTGGTTTCATATATTGAGAGGTCGTGAAAAGACAATATAGGCATCACTAAGGGACGACCAAGAGTAATGTGCTCCTCATCCAATTTAGATAAAAGTAAATGATTGTGTTAAGTGGACTCTGGAATTGTGTTAATACCTTAGGTGCAGATTGGACACCACCTTTTGCCATTTCAAAATCCTTATATTCAGAAAGAATTTTTTTGGGAGACGCAACCATTCGCTTCGCTATAGGATCCCCTAGAAAATTGTAAGCAAGACAATATTGCATGTTAGTGACAAGTCTGATAAAAGGAAAATTACTGGTCAAAATTATAATGCAAAATCAAGAGGTAGTTCAAAACAAGAATTCCTACGCTGGAGGCCGTAATATTAAATTGCATGGAGACATGGTACCTTCTGGAACCAACCACCACAGATCACCAAATGTTGATTTTCCATCAAAGCCACCAAACAACAGATATCGTGAACCAATGCATGTCATCGTGTGGTATGCTCGAGCAGGAGGAGGGTCTCCAGTGGTAGGTAACCTTTTCCACTGTGCAGAGACTTCAAACAAAAGGTAAAAGAACAGTTAAGAATAATACATATAAGATGAAAAACATGTCAAATGCAATAAAATAATGGTGTTGAATTGTGGTTATGAACAAGCAATTAAACATGTGTTTTTTATCCATTCTTGAAGACGGTCCCAATAATGCTTAATGATAAGAACCAACAGATGAAACCAATAAATTTCTTAATTTCTTTTAGTGCAAGCAACTGTTGTTATTTGAATAGAAATCCATGTCTACAATGTCATGAGGTAAAGAGAACCACCATAAAAAATTGGTAACATTGTTACCCATGAATGTGAAAAATGAAACCATTGATCATATAGGGCACATCACATATCAGGACATACTAAGCTATATTAGAATAAGATTCTGATTAGCGGTTTACACAACATTCTTTTCTAAAACAGAATCAATTAGGAATTATATTAGCCTATAAATAAGATCCAACATCAAAAAGAGAAGAAATTGATATAATAAACTGGAAAGTAGGAGTGTTGACCATTGAAACAATAACTGGTGTTATTCAACTGTATTCTTCTCTTCTTATTGGCATCAGTATATCGTAGAAACATGCACACCTCACAATGATTATGAATTGAGAATGATATCAGAGCACATCATCAATTTTAACGTAAATAACTTCACATAGAAATGTGCAACATAACCTCATAAATCTAAAGGCATAATTTCAAGAGCAAAATGTAAAGACTGTAATTTACAGAATCACATACGCCTGTCTAATACAACACAATCATTGTAATAAATGTCATAGCGACTCAACCAACCACCAGTCCCATGCCCACCGAACAACAGGAGCTGAAAGAAAAGAAATTTAATGGTCAGCACTACAAACTTTTGAAATCAAGATTACAGCAATAATGGAATTGAACCATCACCAAAATATTTAAAAATTATTCACATGCATACAGTTAAATTTCTTTCATTAAGAATCAACAATAATACAACCGGGAACTTTAACTTATAGTCTTCATGACACAAATCAAGGGCTAGTTCCCCATCCAAGGGCTGCTTATCTATATTAGAATTGGCATCAAAAACATAAGAGAAACCAATCTATAAGTGCTATTCTGGGGAGTTAGCCCTTGGAAACTGCCAAGTTTTACAGCCCTTAGTCATTATAATAAAGATATAGGATTTATAGACTACATGTGATTGGAATTGGTAGATACTTGAGTGGGTAAAAATCTAAAGAAATTGTTTGATGTAACCTTTTAACCTTTTAACAGAAACTGAGAAAAGAATAAAGGATTACGAAAGGAGAGAAACATTCTTTCTTGTTGAACAAGAACCATGATATAAGCCAATATTTTAACTTAAACTAGGAAAACATAGTTTTAGAAATGATTGGAAAATCTAAAATTGAATTTAGACACCATGTTCATTAATTGCCGGAATTATGTCATTCCCTCTTCACCAGATACCTATAATCACAATTATACAAATCAAATAAGAAATTTAAATTACTTGATTCAACCCAAAACAACAAAAGACCAGCCTCCATCACAACCACATAAAACAATCAAATGTCTACTGAACAACTAAATGGCAAGCTTTTAATAAGTAATACCGATACTGCTAACCAAAAATGGATTCACCAAGTTCTCATTTTATGACACAGAGTGATTATGTGAAGCAAGCAGAAATAAATCCAGAGCTGTACCACCACAACAGATTTCACATGTACAAGAAGATTGAAGCAGAATAATAAAGACTTCAAAAAATAAATAGATGTCCATGAAAACAATTGAGGTTCTAGCGATGCCATTACATAGTGCCCTCCAGATGTCATAGTATGGCCGCAACGAGAAGAAGGCGCTTGACCAGGAAGCTTCAACTGTGTCCATCCAGATGTTTCATTCTCTTCCTTCCACAACAAAGCGAAAACATAAACTCAACTCAGTTGAATTAAAGACATAATATGATTTTATTTTTAAGCTGTATGTGCAGTTTCATGCAGAGTTCATGTAAATGTTAACAATCTACAATATAGCGTTTATAGTGAAGCCACAGATATAAATTTCACTAGCGTGGTACTTGAAATTTGAGTAATTAATTATTGTGAAAATAAGCAATGGCACCTGAAGAAAATTTTGCCATAATTATGAAAATAGTCATTAATTTTCAGTTGTCAGCAATTTCAACATGGGATTCACCTTATCCTGCTAAGGTTTCTTCTAAAAGATCACCACTTAATTTTGTAGTGCAAATCTTTTTTTATTTTTATACTTGACCTTGCCTGAATGCAAGTCTTATCATTTATCAGACAAAGTTCGAAACTGAAACTGGTACTTGTATATGCAATCAAATAGTCCTAAACATGTCACTCCAGAAGCACGCCACTTTATTAACTAAATAGCACAAGCATAGCACAAACGACTGAAAACAGCAAGCAAAATCAACTGGTGGAACTTCAGCATGGAAAAAATGAATGGATTCAAACTAACCTAATTCAACACAAGTACTCACTTAAGAAGAGAATGCTAGTTCAAATAATTATGATGAATTTGGTAGTTTTCTTTTTTTCTAAGTACTCTTAGCACCTTTTTCCGTAACAGCAGACTATAGAATAAATATATGCCCTGATCCATACCAGTGCATGACAGCTCTTGAACTTCAATTCAAGACACCAAATAAAACACAATGCAGCTATTCAATTTCTGAAGGACAATCAAATACAAATCAACTTAAGTCAACCAGGTTTTTATCCCCATATTAATTCATACTGGCTACCTAAGTAGTCCACATTCTGCCACGCATACGGAATGTTTCACATGAGTGATTTATATACAAACTCAACTTTGAAGGATATAACTTTAATTGTCATTCACAAAATAGTCAATCGCCTTAAACAACTAACTTTATTGTCATGTTTCAGGAGAATGACCATAATGCAGTATATAACTTGGTCAGACAGATCAGCAGATTCACAAAGAATAATATAATCCAAAGATTATGGTGCATGTAACTGTAGAAGTCATGTTCTGTACTAGAAGGAGAAAACATGTAAGATTCTATAAGTAATAGAGATGAAAAAGGATCAAACATCAACCTTCTTCAATGAGACCCTTTAGTGCCCACAAATCACCCATGATTGGCCCACCACCACCTGTTCAAGTTAAGAATATATAAATACATAACTCTTGCTAACATTTCCTAACCACATGCAAGTTTTGAAAGATAATATTACACAAGTATGAAGATGCATACTTTCATTGAACTATATAGTTGAAATGTCCATTTTATACATTCAAGTATCTATTCTGAGCACCAATACTCTTAATAATGATCAATCATTTTGCTTTTGTTCCTAACCTGCTACATACTACAAGGTATACATGCGGCAAAGTTAAAGATTATAAAACCCAACTATTAATGGAAAATCTTCATGTTAGAATCTCTTATATACTTTCTTTGTTAATATCAACTTAAGCAAACAATGCTTACTTGCATAACGGCAACAATGTTGATATGGCAATTGGTATTTGATAGGTCAGTAGTTTAAGAAACACCAAAATTGTGTTTGGTAAAACTGAAAATTAAGTGTTGAAATATAAATGTTGAACAATAAAAGTACTGAATTTTTAAGGCTAAATTTATAGACTATTTGATAAATTTAATCACTAAACATTTATGAAAAGCTTTGATTTCATATATTTAATCTTCAATCCGAATTTAAATTTGACTTATCGTAATTCCTAGTGTTCTTTTTTTACTGAAAGTTTTCAAATATAAAAAAAATAGCATATTAAAAGTAAGATAATAAATCAAAATTTTTAAAAACAAAATTTTGAACTTATATTTTAAATACTATTTTGACCCACAACTTAAAATGGTCAAATGCTTAAATATTAAACTAAACAATAAATTGGGTTATCAAACTCCCCAAAAGCCAACTATTTTCCAGTATATCTCACAAAAATACAAATCATAAGCAATTGAAAATAGCTTTAGATGATATCCAATTCTCAAGCATGACTTGGCCTGATAGACAAAAGATAAGGACTCAAATAAAGAATGAGGCATCAAACCAAAATTTCAGGCAAGATAGTTTGCGCCAAATCACCTCTGCCACCATAAACAAGCAAACGTTTCTCAACCATGGTTGCTGTATGGCCACATCTAGGTGGTGGTGGTGATCCAGTTACTGAAAGCTCCGTCCACTCAAGTGAAACTGTTTCAACAAAATATGAATGGCATTATAATTTATTTCAAATATAAATAAAAAAATTAGAAAAAATTATGACTAAAGATAGCTAAAGAAAAATGTTAAGGGGTGTTACTTGTATCCAAGACGTACACATCTGACAACCACTTCTTACCATCCCAACCACCATACCTGTGCATTTGAATATATCTTCCAGAGTCCATCAAACTAGAAAAAACCTTCTGCAAGCTAGTTAATGGACAATATAACGAACTAAATACACACATGACAATTTTCCGGTTTCCAATGGACGATGCTGCAGAAAAATCCCTTGGTGATGGCAAGTCACCAAAACTAGTTAGTTCTGACCATTGCCATATATCTGAAGCAAACACAAGTTTAGTTAATTGCTAAAAGAATAGAGAACAGAAACAAAAAAAAACGAGCATTATGCCAAGAAAATGGAACAGAATCCTAATTCTGGAATAGGAATGCTCATAAACTGACAGGTGGAAAATGTACAAATACACCATGTATATCGTATGGGCATGTAACATGTTGGTGGAAAGAGAAAGAGGGAGATAATGATGGATTGGAGAAGGGTGAGGGTGCGGGAGACATGCATTTGGATTGAGGACTTCACTGATAAAAAGAACTGTTTATACAAATGTGTAAATTTAAAGATCTTACCAGTATCCAGAACCCAAAAGTCACCCATCCTGCAGATTCAACATCATCATCAAAAAAAAAAGAGTTTATTGAAATATGTATAAAGCATGATATATGAGATTCACAAACCTTCTGCTACCAGAACGTCCACCAAAAATGAACATATGACAATCAATTGAGACAGCAACATGAAATGCTCGGGGGCTGGGACCTACTTGTCCATCAGACCCACTTCCGCTGCACTCTGGCTGGAACCATAGCTTGTTCTCTGAAAGAGACAAGAAAGACACATTTAAGAATCTGCAAATATAGTTCGGAACGGTGCTTGTGGTCTCTCTCTCTCTCTCTCTCTCTCTCACACACACACACACACACATAAACACACATGAAGAGACGTCCTTAAGAATTTGCAGATATATTCTTCGCTAATGCTAGTGCTTACTCTTACTCTCTCTAAGGCCCACATAACCTCAGCTGTCTTGGAAGACAGCCACTGAGCATGTTGTTGTCTTGATAAGATAATTGCCTTGGTTATCCAAATTGTAGCATGCGTAGCCAAAATAACATCCTTTAGATAGAAGTATAATAGGCTGCATGTTATTTTCTCTCAAGACAAATGGAACAAGATATCCAGAATGATCATTTACTAAGTTTAATCACTCAAAATCTTGTAAGATGTTTTACGCTCCATTCACATCCATTTATACTTGCTAAAAAATCAAAATTAGCTTCATTGAAAGGTTATGACCATCCTCTGAGCCTACACAACCAAATAGCAGTCTTACAATTTCTGTCCACTTAAATACAATTAAGTATCTCGTAAAGAATTGAGTGAATACATTTTTTACTTGTCTTCTCTTTTCTTTTATTTTGGGCTATAAGATATGCACGTGAGTATGGGCTGATCTCAAGGTTAAGGTTAGAGTTTGAGACGTCAGCTGGTTCTGATGGAGGAAGTATAGCATGTATGGAAGGGCCAGCATGATCAGACATGAGTAACGGAAACAAATAAAGTTATCAAGTATAGAGTAGGTTCTCCTCCTATGATCTAATTTGGAAACCTTAAGGCAACCTTTTTCTGCAAATCATTCAGTAAAGGGAATCCAAATAAAGAAATCGATCTAGTTCAACTACCTATTTGATGCTCCATTTTATGACGAGAAATATAATATATCAAACAAAAGAAAATTTAAAGCTATGGTTTTATGTAAATTGAAATGGCCCCAAATCTTTTACTTCGACAGAGGAATCTGGGAGGATAAAAAATCAAAGAAATCTGGAATATTAACATTAAGTTCAATGCTACGACTATTATTTCCCAGAAATCTAATAATAATAAACAAGGTAAATCAAGAAATTTATGCAAAACAAAATATCTTCCTAATGAAATGCTCGGATTTAGTATGACACTGAGCTAGTAATAGAATTCGCAAATAGCTTGATTATCAATCATTTACAAGCCCGCAACACCATTATCGATCAAAGCATACTTAATTCAGTATGTACAACGACATTAGAATCAGCACTGTACTTGAAACAGAGAATTAGAGAACAATAAGACATAATGGAAAGCAAGATTAAAGAATACCTATATCATATACGATGACGTCGTTTAGAAATTTCTTGTCGATGAGTCCACCAAAGACGAAAACTTTCGATTTTCCAACAATAACAGCAGAGTGCCCACTGAAAATTCAATAAAACAAAAAACAAAAAAAATTGAGAATGAGATGATACATGCATAAACAAACATTTACGAAAAGTTACATTGCGTTAACCTGCGAGGTTGAGGAACAGGTCCACCGAAATCCAAGGAAGAAGATGCTTGAACCCAGTAATGCATTTTGCTAACTATAAGCTATCTCTTATTTTCCTCAATCTTCTAGAATCAACAGTGTTATGTGACAAGGATAAAGAGAAGACGAGGGAAGACTGTGGGATTGATTCAAGGCTTTTGCAGATTAGAGATCCAATTGAGAGGAAACCATGTACCAATTAGAGAGGGGTATGGTCAAGGTTAGAATAATCTGGACAAATTTTGTACATGATAAACCTCATTTTTACCCTTAACTATTCGGCGAGGATGACATAAGACTTTCAAATATTTTGAGTTATTTAAAATTTATATTATTTGGAGTTATAAAAAAACTTTAAATATTTTGAGTTATAAAAAAATTTAAAATTTATATTATTTTGAGTTATAAAAAAAATTTAAAATTCATATTTGTTAGTATTTAAACTCTTTTCTTAAAGATTGTATTTATGTCACATTAAAAAATGAGTGATCATTCTTTAATTTGTAATTACCATTTGCAAAAATAATCAAAACCTCAAGAAGAAGGAAAGACAAAACCTAAAAAGTAGAAAAGGGATAAATCATCATTTTTTGGATTTTAAAAATTTTAATTTCAATTTAAGGTATAAAAGAAGCTAACAATCGTTCTTAAAAATGAGAAATTTGATGTCAAAAATTTAATTTGAAATGGTTAATGCTATGCTTTGTTGAAAGGGATAAAAATGCAAAAAAAAGGAAAGATAACTTTTATTTTCATTTGTATTAAGTTGACATGTTGAAATTAACATTTATTTATATGCATTTTCTTTTGTGTTGAAAACTTAATTGATTGAAGTTAACAATTTTTTTTGTTTATGTATCACAGAAACATGAGTAATATTGTGATTTGTTGTTTTAATTATGGTGGTAAATGGTTTTATGAGAATGATGAATTAAAATATTTGAATGATGAAGTAAATATTGTTGATAACTTTGATATTGATTTATTAAGTTATATTGATATAAAATGGAGATATGAAGAATATTTAGGGTTTAAGAATGTGAAATTTTTTTTGTTTTACAACTTGAAAAAAATGTTTGATGAGTTATTACTTGATGATGATGATGCATCTATTATTAAGTGATGAAATATGTAAATCAACATATGTAAGTTTGAAAAATAGAATTCTTTATTGATTAAGATGTAAATAGTCTTGTTTTGTTAACAAATTTATTAAGAATTAAGTATAATAATGTATATGAAAATAATGAGGAAGTTAGGGACTATGAATATCATGTTAATGATAGAAATGATGGTGATCAGGAAAATGAAGGTAATGAATAGGTTAATGATAGGAATAAGGTCAATGAGGGAGGGTTTGGAGGTTTAAATGAGGGTATTGAGACAAGAACTGGATGTTAAAATGATGGTAATGAGGCAAAATTTGGTGGTTCAAATGATGGTAATGAGATGGGAGTTGGTCGTGAAAATATACCTATACAAGGTAGTGGGACTAAGAGTAGGACTAGATATGTTGGACTACTTGGCTATGTGAGTGATGGAGAGGTTGATTATGAAAGTGGAAATGTACAAAATAGTAGTGAAAATGAAGAGAGTGCCCCACCTAGAGAAAGGGTTAGATATAATAATGAGAATGGAGAAAGACATTTTATTCCAAGAATGATATTTGTTAATGCTTAAAAAGCTAGAGAAGCAATAACAAATTATTATTTTTAGCTAATGTAAAATTAAAGCTAAATCCAAATGAACCTAGTAGGATTAAAGCAAAATGTGTGAATGAAAAAGGGGTGTCCATTTGGGTTACTTATCTCTAAGGATAAGAGAAATATAAGCCTTGCTACGAAGATACTAAGGAATGATCATGAATGTTGATGGTATTCAATTTTAAGTGCAATGAATGCTTATTTGGCTAAGCATTTTTTACATGCAAAATGTTAAATAATTCATTACATTTTATTTATTTATATTAATATATTTTTATTTTGAATACTAATAAGGAATACATTTAGAACTTAATAAATGTTGTGGCGATAGTTTTGCTTAAAGCCAAGCATTGATGTTATGTCAAGCATAAACGGACAAAATGATCATAAAAATGGTCAAGTGGTGAATATAAGAAGTTTTTGTTATATACATGGTTAACATTCAAGAGGAGTTTAAAGATAACTTGAAACTCATTAGAGAGATGAATACAAAGGCAACTAAAGATTTATTAATGTAGCCTCCTCATAATTAGTGCAAGGTATATTTCAATAATAAATGTAAGTCCCATATGGTTGATAATAATATTTATAAATGTTTTAATTCTTAGATCAAACATGTTAGGCTTAAATCAATTGTTATCATGTTTGAGGATATTAGATTGTAAATCATGGATAGAATTAAAGAGAATAAAAAGTTGGTTAACAAATGGTTTAATGATTGGAGTCCAAGTAGTGTGATGAAACTGCAAGATAACAAAGAGTTTGCAACTAATTGTAAAATTATTTTCAACAAGGATATGAGTTATGAGATTGGAGAAGGATATGATAAGCACATAGTTTTATTGGATAATCATAAGTGCATTTGCAAATATTAGGATCTTATAGTAATTATACATGCACATGTCATATATGTTTTATATCATGCCAAGATTGACCTTGTATCAATTATATCTCCATGGTATCATAAAGAGAACTATCTAGCTTCCTATCCATGTCTTTTACTAGTCCTTGGGAAGAATTTCATGCAATATGATTAGTTCCTTCCTATTGAACCACCTCTTATGATTGCAATGACTGGAAGACCTTGCATTCAAATAGTTAAGAACTCAAATAAACCAAGTAGACCCTCTACAAAGCTTTCGAAGAAGGGAAGCATTTCTTTTATGTAGCATTTGTAAATAATAAAGGCAAAATAATACTAGGTGTCTAAATAATGATCATAAGATATGTTGCTAACCTCTTGAATTGATATAATCTTGTTCAAAACTTTCATTAATACATGAATTCATTCATTACATAGACTACTTTAATAACTAACTTTAGGAGACGAACAAATATTTCATAATAAGAACCAAAGGACAGCTTAAGCAGCTCAATTATCAATAATACTAGAAGGTGAATTGACTAATAGAAGACCACCACTTGGAAGATTCCCAACCATTATTATAGGAGAAGATAATTATCCTACTCAAACACTATAACAACTAAAAAGACTAGAAGAATCAATTCAAAACCCACTTCTAACTTAAGGTACATTTCAAAGAACACATAAGAGGAAAATCCTAACTAGCATAGGATGTTACATTGATGAGTTTACTGGTAGAACTACAATTAATGTAAGTTACTTACAATTAAGAATTCATTAATCACTCTATAAAGGATTTATGAAATTCTTTTTACTTCAATAAAATATATCTGGTTTATAATT
This sequence comes from Dalechampia spathulata, assembly GCA_948192965.1. Classification (NCBI taxonomy): domain Eukaryota; kingdom Viridiplantae; phylum Streptophyta; class Magnoliopsida; order Malpighiales; family Euphorbiaceae; genus Dalechampia; species Dalechampia spathulata. The sequence goes on along the minus strand of CANYBF011339413.1, from coordinate 16,263 downwards.
GTAATTATTCATTTTATTACTCGGGGCTTATACTATCACTTGTTCATAAAAATATCCACATATAAATTATGAAATGTCATCAAATAATTATTGAATATATATTATTCATATAATTTAAATAAGTCACACACTATGTAACTTTAGCATCTCTACTGATATACAAGCATAAAATGTTTTATTACTTATAAATTGTATAAAGATAGTTGCATAAGAAAAACATTTGTTGGAAATAGGCTATACTGTTAATAAGGATCGTACAAAACTCAAAGTATCTTAACTGCACTGGTGCCTCCTTGATCTAAATGTCCCTTTGAACCACCCTGACCTATATTCATCAAATGATAAATGCAGAGTATAAACTCAATAGTATTTAATAATAGTTGTACTATGAATAAAACTCTATTTCCTTTTTATAATAAACATAATTAATTAATAAAATAAATAATGAATAATCATAGTAGTATATCATAATAAATACTGCAGTTAATAAATTATACAACCAATAATGAAATATCATTATTATAATTCTTTGTGAATAACTCTTTATATCATATGTCACTTTCATGAATCAACCATCTTATCACTCTATACATCATTAGAATAGCAATGATATGCTCTATATTAATGAATGCAAATATGCAAATACATATATGTATATATATATATATATATGTATAATAACATGAAAGCTTATAATTCATCATTCAATCTTGACGCAAACTCTATGTATGCATACATATAAATACATATATGTATATATATATATAAAATAACATGAAAGCTTATAATTCATCATTCAATCTTGACGCAAACTCTATGTAAGGAGCATCATTACTTATTTAATTTAGTATAACTACATACACAAGTTTATGCCTTAATTACTTTAATATTTGCAATTAAACTATAAGCTATAGAAATACTTATTAATCATTGTATTATATTACACAACATAAAAGAAAATTTTAGCTCCTTTTACACAATAATAAATATATGCACACTCAACTAATTATCTTAAAACTTACATTTATGGATCACTTCATTGCCTTTATAACCATTTCTAATTATTTTGACTTAAGTGCTGCTTATCTTTAATTAATGGGATTTTACAGTTCAATTACAAGTTAGCATCAAAAGAATTTATTTCCATAGTTTAGCACTTAAATACACATAACAAGTTGTTGATCCAATGGTTATGACCAACCATACAAGTTAAACACATTAATTATGTAACCAACTCATTCATCATCATTTTCTTAAGAGTTTAATTAATGCATTTTGGTCCTTCCATTAGTGCTATAATTTAATTAACATGTGAATTTTATCCATAACTAACAAATAGGTTATTTAGATATCTAAAACTAAAATGACATAGCTCTAATTTAACTAACATACATACAACAGTTATTAACACATAACTTCTGCACTATTAAACAAAATGGATCATGTATACATGTATTCAATTAACTTGTTGTATACATTTGCTTTGCATTAAGTAGTCCATATTTGCTTATAACTAACCACATAGGTGATAATTTAGCTTTCTTAATATACTATAATTTTTAATATTTCATTAGGCTTCCTACTAAGAAAAGTAAGTTGTTAAATTACCATATTTAACTTAACATATACATTAAATTTGATACCTTCTAGAACTAAGTTCTAATTATAGTTTTTAATCTTATTTCATGCTCTTAATTTCACCCTTAATTCTTAATAATAATTATATTCAAATTAGGCATGTTCATGTCATTTTGGAGGATGATTCAGTTATTGATCCAAATACTTAGAAGTTTGAGGGAATCAAATACAATTCATAATCATGATCTATTTGGTCCATTAAATTTTCATATATTAAACGCTTATCAACTTACAAGTCACAACTACTGTTAACTTAATTTATAGCTTAAGGTAATTATTTTTAAGTCAATACATAAGCTCATAAAATCATATTGGAGATCTAATAACTGTAGAACTAAACATAAGAAGTCAAACACCATCATCTTTTAACCAAACCATTACCAAAGATTCAATTAATGCATTTAATTTTCTCTTTAGATTAACTTAATTCTTTTAGTCTGATGTTTAACAAGAATGGTGTGTGAACACTTCATGTACAAACATCACCATTTTTGATAAGTAAATAGTCAGATATAAAGTGCTTATCACTTCATTAATGGCATCAATTACAACATTCTAAAGATTATAAGTAATTAAGTTTTCAAGCTTCTTAAACCTACCAATTATTCCTACCATAAATTAGTATCGTTACTGACCTATCTAATAACATTTGCTTTAATCCTAAATAACCTAAATTCAATAATCGTACATACCTCACCGCATATGAAAATCTGATAGGAAATAATTTCTTTCTTCATAGTAGCTTATATGGTTCTTTCAATGTTTTATGCTATATGATAATCTGACAGGTTCATGAATCCTTTATCATGAGATATTTAATCATAGTTAGTTTAAATTATTAAGAATTTAACATCATCTTACAATGGTTATAATTCCGCTCAGCTTGCAATTCAATTTTAAATACTTCCATATATTAGTTTAGGAATTTATGATACTAATATACATAAGAACATATGTCCTTACTTCTTTTTTTCATTCTCCATACACATGTAAAGTGATTTGATTATGTCACATATATAAATACTTCCATAGACAACACCTTTAATTCAAAAGAGTTTAGTCCCTACTGATTGATAAAAAGTCATTCTTTTATGTAAATAATAGTCAATAATTCATCTTTTATACAACATCTAATGAGTTTCTTTCTTTTACAATAACCTTATAAATATAAACACCTTACCCCTAGGCAATTTTCTTCTTAAAATGCAACTATATAAGCAAACATACTACTACAATCTCAAATAGCTAAACTTACTACATATAAATTATGTACTCAAAGTATTAAATTTTATTATATAGTATTGGCATACCTCAAGTTTCCTCCCTGTATCTGGTTCTTATCTTCTCTAACTAAGGAAAACATATGGTTAACATGATCTTATTGTAGCAAAAACCTAATTCGATTATATCTTTCACTTCATTGATAAAACTCAACTTAGTTTGGTTACATTTACTAATTCCATCGTTAAAACTAAAGTTAATTTTCTTAGACAATAGGTTAAACTAAGGTGGACTAATTTCTTAGATGGTAGGTTAAACCAAAGTGGACTAATTCTCTACATTATAATATATAACATTTACTATACACATAAATTGGTTTCTTAATATCTTTGTCTAATTAAAACATATTTATACCAAATAGCAAATGTCCCATTTGAGTTCCCAATTTACTTTCTTTGATGTATATTTACAAACTAGTAACTACTAAGCAACAAAAATTTTCTCTTATTTAATATAAAATTTTAAATAACTAACATTATCATTTTAATGCATTATAATATTTATAAGCATATATAAAATATTAAACCTTTAATTGTTCACCTAAAATTTTTATTTAATATAATCTAACTTATTCCATCATTTAAATTTAATAATTCATTCAAGTTCTTTATTTCACATCTTAATATTCTATAATACATTTATTAAACTATTAAACTTATTTAATTAATCGCTTATCATTTTAATAATTTAATCAATAAAATCTAATATATAAAGTAATGTGATTATGATTGCAATTACGATAATGATAGTGAAAGTGGATGTGATATTGTTAATTTTATTTGATTTTAAATTTACCTTGAATTAATAAGTTCATGTGGATTGATGAGTTCACAACTGCAGTTGTGGGCGGGGCTTTCATTGTGACCTAAAATGAGGCTTACAACGCACGGACTGGGGACCCAGTTGGAGTAAAAACATAGTCTTCTCAAAGAGCTACCTCGAGGAATGAGATGGACTCAAAAGATTCACAAGATGGAGTCACCACCGGATGGTTCTAGAATTGGTTCAACCGATCCATTAGCGTGAGTGCTAAGTCAAACCCTTTAAAGATGGGTTCAGGTGGTGAAGATCTATTCACTCAGAGTTTCAAGTTCACTTTTGCCATTTTAATCAAGTTAATTGCCCTAAATAGGCGAGCATTCATAGGCATGAAATAAGTATACAACGAGATATGGCATAGCAACAATCATAACAAATATAATCTAGCAAATATAATATAGCAATCATAGCATGACATCATGATATGATAATCATAACGAATGAACATGGCATATACATGACATATAAGATGACATGGCATAAGCATGATATGTGAGATAACATGGCATAGGCATGACATGTGAGTTAACATGACATAAGCATGACATGAGAGAAGACATGACATATGCATAACATGTGAGATGACATAGCATAAACATGGCATGTGAGATGACATGACATAGGCATGATATGTAAGATGACATGGTATATGCATGGCATGTGAGATGACATGATATAGGCATGACATGTGAGATGACATGGTATAAGGATGATATGTGAGATGACATGACATAGGCATGACATGTGAGTTAACATGACATAAGCATGACATGAGAGAAGACATGGCATATGCATGACATGTGAGATTACATGGCATAAACATGGCATGTGAGATGACATGACATAGGCATGATATGTAAGATGACATGGTATATGCATAGCATGTGAGATGACATGATATAGGCATGACATGTGAGATGACATGGTATAAGGATGATATCTGAGATGACATGGCATAGGCATGACATGTGAGTTAACATGACATAAGCATGATATAAGAGAAGACATGGTATAGGCATGGCATGTGAGATGACATAGCATAAGCATAGCATATGAGATGACATGACATAGGCATGATATGTGAGATGACATAACATAAGCATAAAATGTGAGATGACATGACATAGACATGATATGTGAGATGACATGGCATAGGCATGATATATGAGTTAACATGACATAAGCATAACATGAGAGAAGACATGGCATAAGCATGGTATGTGAGATGACATGACATAGGTATGATATGTGAGATGACATAGCATAGGCATGACATGTGAAATGACATGGCATAGGCATAACATATGAGATGACATGGTATAGGCATGTCATATAAGATGACATGGCATAGATGACATGGCATAGGCATGTCATATAAGATGACATAGCATAGGCATGACACGTGACATGACATGATATAAGCATGGCATGGTATAACATACATCATATAACAATGATAAAACAAGCATAGTAGCATTAATGAAAAATATTAATAGCCAGTGAAAGGGATCAAATAATATAGGGGATACACGAGGGATTTAGGGCTAAATCATACAAAATGGGAGAATGAAGCTATTCTATTACAAAGAATCTTTATCAATACATAAATCCAAGACATTAAGCAACATCTTAGCCACTTTGGAAAAAGTCAACCTCAGGCAGTACGAGTCATAAATGCATGAGTGAAAATACAAAATAAACAAGCAAAATCATTAGTAGCAAATGAAATTTATGACTGGATTGACTAATTCAATGCCACATGAAAGCATGAATCAAGAGCTGAAGTCTGATGAACGTAATAGCAATAATCATAAAAAGTGAATAAACACGAGTTAGATCATGAAAAATCATGCAAAAGCAATCAATTTTAGGCAAAATTGATCAATAGTAAAATTAGACTTTCTAAGATCATATGAAACGTCACTTAGAAATAAACCAATATCCAATTAAGCTAAAAATGTCAAGTGACATGATTAAACACAATTAAAATAGCATTAATTGAGTAATTAACAAAAAATAAGATGATTTAACGGTAAAATCATAAGCAAATGATCAAAGAATAATGAATGGGAGTTACTAACATCACTAAACATTAATAGGAGATAGCAAACTCAACCAACCAAAGCCAGTCATGTCATTAATCATAAATAAAATGAGCATTTAACTTGAAAAATTAATTTTAAAGCTAAAATTAATGAAATGTGAATGATATATGATGAACTCAGATCATTTGAACTATTATGAAGCCATAAATGCTACTAAGGACTTCAAGGAATGAGGCAAAACAAGCAAAAATGATCAGATAATAACATTTTCCAGCAAAATAGAACATGATGTGTGCAGCACATCACATGATATGTGCTACATATAAGCTATATGTGGCACACATCATGTGATATATACAGCATGTGATATATACAGCATGTAGCATGCCAGTTGTAATGAAAACTCGTTTTTAAGCAAAAACACAAAATAAAACCCAAATCATAACAGATTAAACAAATATAGCAGATCATTTAGGGCATGAATCATCAAAAGCATCCATCAAAACTCATATGGTTGAAGCCAATCATCCAAAATCAAATCAAAACTCAAAACCCATATTGAAATCAAGAGAAGAAAGAGAAAAGAATAGGTATTCAACTCACCAAAGTAGATGAAGCTTTTGTAATCTTGATTCCAAGCGTGATTAAGGATCTAATTAGGGTTACTTTGTCTCTAATCCTAAATTAATGACTTAATTAAATGTTTAATTAAGTGAGTTTAGATTTTGGCAGAGTTTATAATTTTTGGACCTTTTTCTATAAATACAAGGCTTGTATTTATAAGTGTGGGCGAGAAGAATGAGAAAATCACATTCACAATATGGTATTTTTGAAAATTACACATTATGTGTGCAGTACATAGTGCTATGTGTGTAGTATGTAGTAGTATATGCCATGCATGTAGAAAATTTGACCTATGTGTGCCTCCTAATGTAGGCACATTGGGATGTACACCATAGGTCAAAAAAGCATCATTTGGGACCTTAAGGCATAGTACTATATGGAGCATATTAGATTTACTCTGGAAAAGGCCATCCACCAAACATATATTTTCATGGCATGTGCAGTATGCACTCCACCTTCTACAAGTAAAATATAATATGCTCCGTATGTCCATAACACTTAGGGGAAGCCCAAAGGTATGTGTGCAAATCGAGGTTGACATCAAGGACCTGTATTGAGCAAAATCAATAAAAACCCAAAATTGTAGCATATGGGAAAAAAAGTTAAGGTTAACAATTTGCCTCCTGATTAGGATTATTTTGAGGCAATACAAGTAAAAGTCATCAAAATGAAACTTAATTACCATATGATTTTTCATCCAAGGTAAGGGAAATACCTGACCGATGTATATGTCGAGGTCCAATGCTCATGTTGAGGCTTACAAAATGCTCATGCTAAGGCTTGCAAGATGCTTATGCTGAGGCTTGCATAATGCTTATGCTGAGGCTTTTAGGATGCTCATACTAAGGCTTGTAGGATGCTTATGCTAAGGCTTATAACTTCACTAGGGATGAGAATGTAATCCAATGGGGATGTCAAAGCTAATGACCCAGCTCTGACAATGGGGTCCTGGTACTCAGGTTAAAATCATGATTCCACTGAGGAAAATTTGTTGGGAGCTTGATGCTTGGGTAAGATGATCAATGCTTGATTAGATGATGCTCATGTTAAGGCTTATGATCCAACTAGAGAGTAAACATAACCTACTGAGAGCGTGATGCTTAGGCAGAGTGATCAATGTTGATCAAGTAATGCTCTCATATTGAGGCTTGTAACTCCATTAGGGAGAGGGGCACCTAATATTGCCATTGGGAGCCCAGTGCTTAAGCTAGATGATCGATACTCGATCAGAAAGTGCTCATGTTGAGGCTTACAACCCAATTTTGCTATTAAGAGCCCGATGCTTGGTTGAGATGATTAATGTTGATTAAAAAGTGCTCATGTTGAGGCTTGTAACCTGATTTTACAATTGGGAGCCTAATGCTCGGGCTAGATGATCAATGCTGATAAAAAAGTGCTCTTACTGAGGCTTGTGACCCAATTCTAAAAATAGGAGCCCAATGCTCAGGCTAAGTGATCAATGTTGATCTGGTTAACTGTTGGACCGATAGCTTCATTGCACGGCTCAAAATCACTTGAAATCTGAGATCAGATGCCTACTGCCAGCGTTTAAGAGTCAAATGCTTGATCTCACGATCACTTTTGGATCATATGGTCAACTACAGAACCAGGGTGATGAACTGTTGGATCAAGGTGAACCATTGCTGATTCTAAGGTGATCAATTATTGGATCTATGCTTATGCTATAAAATAAGTGTCTAATATCTCCAAAGACTGCATTTGGGACCAACTGCTAAAATGTGACACAACCTAGTCAACGGCTTCACCAATAGTCAATGGTTTGACTAAAACTAATTGTCTATTGGATCAACTTCCTATCTATGCCATACATAAAAAAGCAATTTATCAGTGAAATTAGAATTGAAATAGTCTAGAAAAAATACTTAACTTTTTGAGTATCAGTCTGCTACATTCTGACTGATTTTCTAGATTTTTCAGACATTACGGGTCATGAAAATGGGACTTATTTGGGAAAATGATCTCCAAAAATTTTGAAATTTTGATGAGAAGCTTGATTTCATGAGTGCATCTTCATGGATACCCAGTACACATTAGTAGAGCACTCCATATTAGCAAAAATTACTATATACGGAGCACAGCACTACATGTCATGCATATCACATAGAACACTTAAATCCTAAAGCTTCCCATTTAAAAATCATTTGGTTTCCCCTCTTAAAATCAAATTTCTCTCAACTTCCATACCTAAAATCCGTCACTTCTCTGAAAATGGTTGGAATTAGGATGCAACCAACACCCCGGGACCTAGAATCGATCTTGAGCTACACTCTAACCAAGCATACCATCCAAAATCCTTACTATGGAGCTTTCTATGGTGAACCAATTGCTGAAACATTTACCATGGGCTCACATAGGTCTCGAGCTTCTCCCGAGAACATGAGTTTCTCGTGTTTTAGTTTTATTTTTCAATTTATTGCAAGTTGAGTTTAGGCTTGTTTTTGATGCATTTAGGCTAGTATTTAGCTTAGATTAAGTGCTAGGCTTGTGTTCGACTTGGTTTTGCATGTGTTTATCAAAAGGATTTTGAGAAAAATTGGCATTTTGAAATAGGTTTTTCACTATATGTTGCACATATAGCACTATGTATACTGCACATAGCTTATATGTGGCATACATAGGGTTATATGCTGCACATATAGCAGAGGAAAATAAGCTAAAATAGGCATTTTTCATATTTTCTATTAGGGATTAGATGTTTTAGACTTTTATAAGCATTAATAGGTGTCTTTTGGGGATAAAGGAGGAACTCTGGACCCCTAAAACATAGTCTATAGTTTGTAAATTCAGCTTGAAAGTTGACCTAAATTTCATAATTTAGAAAGGGAGCAGACGATTATTGAAGCTGGCAGCATTCGAGGAGTCTACGAGTAGTACTGGCAATTGCTACGAGAGGTTCATGTCAGAGTTGACCAGAGCTGCTTTAGTCAGTACATTTCTTGCTTCACGGGCGTGGAGAAGAGGTGTAACAAGTTCATCATCACTGCTATGATTGAGTGATGGATTGATTCCACTCATACCTTCCATGTATCGGTAGGGGAGATTGCCATTACCCTAGGGATCTTCATAGGGATCACAGGGTTAGAGTGTGCTAGATGGCCTATCCAGTTCAATGCTAGGCTGACATCACCATGCTGGTCGTATGGCATGATCTTCAGTCTGTTAGGCATCTTGCCTAACATGAGAAAAGGACATAACATATCCTATAACTGTCTTAGGGAGGCAGTTGTGGTAGAGATGCTTGGTAGGATGATATCTTTAGAGCAGTATACGTGTAACTTTTCTGCTGTATATGCTAGGGTGTACTCTATTCAATGACACTAGGAATAATGTCCATATATCTATGTTATAGGCCCTATGCAATCTAGATACCATCAGTAGACTAAACTAGTGTAGTGCCGATCTAGCCCATCTGATGTAGGGACTGGACACTACAGCAGGCAGTGCAGAGACTGTTTCATCGGCTGTTGGCAAGTCATTAAGATAAATAGAATTCTATTAATTCTAAAATTGATGTGAATTCTATTGAGTCTATTGCTAACTATTTATTGATCTTGCAGATCATGGCTTATGAGTTTGGGCTGCTACCAAAGCTCGAGATTCTATATGGACTACCGCTTGGTTTTCCACATATGTAGGCATGGTACGTATCACGTCGGAGATCCAACCATACCATGGATGAGTTAAGAGAGTATCTCAATGATCTGACCTGGGATCAAGTAAGAAGAAAACAATTTTGTTATTATAAAACTAAATTGAACTAGTTTAGAAAATACTTAAGTAGGCATATGGGTAAGTGCATAGTTGATTAGCAATTGAGGCCAGAAGGGCATGTAGAGCTTGTTGTACCACCACGAGCTATGTTTTGGGCATCCTGTACTAACATAGACCCAGAGATAGTTGCTATACTAACTGGCATTCCTAGGCAAGAGCGCTTATCATAGTCACTAGTGGACTATTAAACCTTTATCCAGATGCAGCTACTGGGGCCTGTCAAGCCATCTACATGTAGTGTCTAGCATGATAAAGCGAGTGGATTTGGTGGTAGACCCGACACTTCTGGTGGTAGGGGTGGATGTTGTGGTTCACTTGCTGTTCGTAATGACACCTCGAAGAGACCATGCAGTGCTGCATCTAGAGCGATGCCACTAAGACTAGAGCTCGATACTCCAGATGTGCCTCCCATATATGAGCATTCACAGAGCGTTCCTGAAGGTTAGCTAATGTGGCCTCAAAACCCACTGTTTACACTTATGATGAGCTTGACCGCTCATATGAGACATCATTCTTGGTGCCGATGAGGGAAGAGATTGAGTTTGAGCCATCAAATACCACTCATGTAAGTATATGAAGTGAATTAGTATATTGCTAATTTTGCTGATCTGACATATGTATGACCTATGTAAGTGCCTTGGGATGCCATGGCTGATGCCACAAGGTAACAAAACTGCGTCGTTACCACAACTCTGAGATGCAGAATGTCTAGGTAAGCACCTATTATGATTATGATCATGATGTTTATGCATGGATGCATGACTTATATGCCTATATGCTTGTGCAAATGCAAACAAGCCGGTGCTCAGAGTAAGAAGAGTGAGATCACTATGCTTGAATGACTGACCAAATAGGTCAAGAGATTACAGTTGACGGTCTGCCTGAAGCGGTACAATATTGAGGTCCCCTGTCATGTCTTACCGTGGCGCGACATGCTCCCGTAAAGTAAGTAATAATTTCCAATTAGAAACCATTAATTACCCTACAAAGGATGTGAAATTTTTTTTTACACTCGTATTATGTTCAGTTTGCGGTAACATAGTCAAATATTAATCTCACATTAAATATAATTATTTATTATTTTAATCCTTAGTTTAATTATCTCATATTTTTTTATAATCTTTAGTCTAATTCAAGTCCTCACTTTTAAGGAAGCCCTGCTAAATTGGTGCTTTGCCATCTGTGCGTTCCATCCCTCTGTTAACCTGCGTCCATCAAATGACGAACGCTGAGTATTTCACTCAGTGGTGCTATATACATAAATGTGGAACACAAGTATAGTAATTAAGAGATTTAATAACCTTAATCATCATCATTTTCATTTTTTTTATTTTTATGTCATTTCAACATATAAATAATTGACATATTACTTCTGGACATCTCTTATTTATAACTATAATTATTTGCCCATAGAAATACCTAAATATAATTCAATCTGACCAAGCTAAGCAAATTTATTGCCATGTTATTTGTTTCTTGTTTAACTTAAATCAATTATATATTTTGGATTACCTTAGAGTAATATGATCTATTACATGTATACATAATTATTTATCATATATTATTTATTCATTATCTCATTGCTGTAAATATTTCTATAATATGTACACGTATAACATAATCATCGTATTACACCAATTATTTGTGTTGTACTAAAATTCATTTATGACTAATACCCCTAAGCACAAATTTTTACCTTCTAAAATCTCTATAATGTAATATAAATATTAAAATGATGTATTCCTTCAACATTATTGCATCATATAATTTCTTAACACGATTTCTTACTTAAACATATATAACATTATCATAGTTTAAACATTACCATAATATAATTAAATTTTCACAATATAATTAAATTTAATTATTTTAAATGTTTTTTTTTTCACTTGTCATGAATTTATTCGTTAACAAAAATTCATGAAATAATTAAGCATACGAATTATTAACTCTATCAATATTTAAGATAGAATTAGTATCAATATTTAACATCATTCTCTTAGCCTACATTTTGTTTTATTAATGAACATAAATGCCAAATTATTGTACTTGACTTATTATGTAATAATGCATTATAACATATATTATGAAAATAAATTTTTCATACACTTTCATGTATTTTCGTACCAAAATTATTTCATCATCATTGTGAGAATGCTTAAATCCTTCATTCTTCCTTTTAATATCATACCATAGAGAAATCACTTTATTCTTATAACATTTATGCATATGCACCCATCGTGTTTTCATCATTACCATTCTTTGTGCTTTTATAATATATGAATAATAATGATCATATATGAGAATGCATTCATGCTATACATGTTCCCCTCATATTTTTTGTCAGTATCATCACATTTCATTTCCTTTGCCCTTTTCACATACTAGGCCAATTCATATCATATGCGCGCTTGGTACTGGGTCTTACATTTCATTTCATATTATTTCCGTGGTTCAACAAACTGGAATCCATTTCACATTCATTTCCTATAGGAATTCATTTTATAATGCCTAAATACCCTTTTCATTTATCATTTATTCATTTTCACTCATTTTCCCCCTTCCTTATATCTCCATGTCATGATTATGCATTTGACCATTGATGTTTCATGACATGATATGTATGTTTTATGTCATGCTATTTTGTGAAAATATGTAAGCATTGTGATGAAATATCATTCATCATCCAATTTATGTTCTTAACCATTCATTCAATATCTCATCCATTCCAGACATTTATTAACATTAAATAAATTATAGATCATATCATAACATAAGAATAATAACATAATAATCATTGACCTAAAATAATAGATTATGATATTTTATCCATCAAGTTATTAATCATAATTAATTATTCATACTAATCATAACATATGATAGACAGAACACTTTATTTTAAATAATTCGAATCCATGAATGTGTTACTTTATTCATTGTTGGTGTATAATGAATTTCAGTCTTTTAATAATAAATTAATTACTTTTCTTATCTTAAAAAGAAACATTACATTTCTTTACATATATATATATATTTATATTTATTATTATTATTATTATTTTCATAGAATATCTTTATTCTATCCCATACTTTTACCTTTCACTTATATAAATAGTTTATGACAATATTCCTTGATATCATGTGGGAATATAATTATGAGAAAATAATATCTTGCATAAACTATTTTATTCAATCAATATCAATGGTTATAATAAACTTACCATTCATTAACTCACTAAAATACTATATTCAAAATCCTATATATATATATATATATATATATATATATATATATATATATATAATATTAACTTCAATTAATAGATTATGATACTCCAATGCATCATTGTCTTCTTTCGTTATTAATCTAAATATATCACCTACATACATTTAAGTAATAATATAATATCCTAATAAAATAACACTCATCAAATAATTTCTTATAAACATAAACTTAATTAATTTACTTATTAATTAATTTATTTTACCATATATGATATTATATAAAATCTATAGATTCCATAACATCTCATTGATCACCCATATAATAATATGACAACCATGTAAAATTAAATAAAAAAACAAAATATCATGTTAATTATTAAGGTAAACTAATACTTACTTGTCGATCCACTATTAAGGCATTAGCAATTAAATAGCACAAACCTGTTTTTTTCATTTCCTTAATTAATTCTTGATGATTTGCATTGATTTTTCCCTCTGAACCATAATAACCACTTATTAATATTTATCTTAATTAATAACGTTATTTCAATCATCTGTCATCTATTTTTCATCTTGAAATCACATACCCATAAACAAAATCAATTACTCATAACTTCATAGCATGTACTTTTCATATCATAAATCAAAGAAAATCATATTATCATGCGTCTTAAAATATTATTCATATTACCCATATACAATTTCATATAATTTAATTTAATTTATAACATATATATGATATTTACTTAATATGATTTTCATATCATAAAACATAAATTTCCCATCCGTTATTTTGAAATGTAGGACTTCCTTTCTTAACACAAACATTCATTTATTTTTAATTCTTAATCTTATATAAATTATATCATTATCTTATTCCTTTTAACTAATAAGACTTATATATATAATTTTTTTTTACAATTCATATAGTATTATAAAATAATACCTAACTATGTTTAACATTACAAAGCATTAACTTATTTTAATCCCTTAATAATTTTTTATTCATGCAATTCTATTATTACTTAATAGAATTTATTAATCTTACATATTTTATTTTATTATATTTTTTTTCATTTTTCAGTTATTACTCATTTAATAAGCTTATATTATCTAACTGGTATGTTAATTAGCTTAATTCAATACTAACTTATAAAAATTCTCATTTAAATATTACATAGACAAACTTTATATCTTTAAACAATAAATTTAGTTCATATAAAATGCGCATAAAATTATTTTCTTCAAATATCCATATTATTCTCATCAATGAAAACAAAAATAAATCTTAAATTCAATCTATATTTATTTATATATAACTATATCAGTTTACCACATAAATGTTTTTTTTTCATGCCATATAATTTATGATCTACATTCAATTATCCAATATAATTATAATAATTAAAACACTTATCGGAATACCTGTTATCTTCACTTTTTACCTTTCATTTATTAAATAAACCAAAATCAATTCATATAAACCATTGCATAACATAAGTCTTTTATTTACTTAATATAATTTAATTATTTAATTTAAATTTCATTGAACCATAGACCATTATTTCATACTACTATCTTCCATCAGTATTAACTTAATTATAAGTCATTTAATTCATGCTAATTATTCTATGCTATAATGAAGTTAATAGCTAAGACTCAATTTTTTTTTGTTAATTAATTACACTTTAAGATACTTAATCAATTAATCTATTTAACTTTTTATTCATTTATTAACTCATTAAGCTCTTTATGAATATATACTTATTTTTAATATCCGTTTAAATCTTTTACTTTAACTACTTTTCAACCATATCATATTCATTCTTTTTATGAACCCATTTTTATATATCATTTTATTTAACTTTTACTTGTTTGCTAATATCAAATGAAATCATATAAATAAATAACTCTTATGCTTTAACCATTATTATCAATTTCAAATAAAACTTTTTATTTAAGTAATTAATTAAGTCTATAAGTTTTCTTCATTAAATTGTAATCATAAAATATATAAATCATACCATTAATAAATTAACTTAATAAGCCTTTCATAATTATTTAATATATATGATTTAAAATTTATTTTCTCCTTTAAACTCCATATGACCATACCTATATATATATATATATATCAACTCATTAAAAAAACTTAAATATTCTTCTTTAATCCAAATTTACAAAACAAACCGTGTGATTTATAACACTAAAACAAGTTTAAACTATAAGATTTAATCATCTTTTATACATCTTTTAACTCACGAGACAGAGAGGGAACAGGGAACTGAGAGCCTCGAGTGCGTGCGGGCGTACCATATGGGCGTACGGTCGTACCGTTGCTCGCAGGAATCAGTTTGCTCGCAGGAAAACAGTGTTTGGGACATATGAACAGTGCCCGTACGGGCGTACCAACAGGTGGTACGGCCGTACGACTGCTCGCAGGTTTTTAGGTTTATCAGACTTTTAGCGTCGGTACGGGCGTACCAGCGACCGTACGACCGTACGTGACACTGAAATTGACTTTTAAGGCAGTTTTCAGACGGTTTTTCCTTAATCCCAATCCCTTTTTCTTCAGCTCTAAAGCCCTAAAACCCTACCAAATCACTCTCTAAGTGATTCTATACATCACTAGCTTCCGAGAACGTGTAGTAGAAGTTGATTACAAGTATAGACAAGATCACAGGCTATAGTGAGAGGTTGCTTGCGTTTGAGGTTAGTGCTAGTTTTATGTGTTAAGCCACTTTTGGCTTGTTTCGGATTGCCATAAGACGTAAACTACGTCTAGGCTATTGCTTCTGCTAGGAATGATATTGTTTGGCTATGGTATGTGTTGAATATT
>CANYBF011339302.1:0-12497 GCA_948192965.1 Dalechampia spathulata | reverse complement strand
TTCATAAAATTCCAATTGATTAACCTAAGTCTATTGATTTAGTGCCAATTAATTAATCCTAAGGGTTTAGGATTGATGGAATTAGGTTTTTGGAAGATCCAAATTCGTCCGACGGCTGCTGACGGCTCCTAGGGATTAGGGTTTTTTATCTAAATTTCCGAACCCTTTGCCAAATGGCAAAACTAGGGTTTAATGTGTCTGCCCTAAAGAACATATGCGATCGAGTATGATGGCTATAGTCATACTCGATCGAATATGTTCAAACCCTAAAACATGCTCGATCGAGTATGAAGATATCCCAGGGCCTAAAACATAACCTAAGGCCAAAAAACATATGCACACGCACCAAAAACATATGCACATGTCCAAAAGGCACCTTGGAATGGCCAAAGTTGGCCCAGAACGGCCTAGAAAGCCCTAAATCAACTTGGATTGGCCTGAAGCTAACCCAAACTGTCCTAGAGGCATTCCTAAATCGATCCAGATCAAGCCGGTCCAAAATGAGGGTGCGACAGGCAGTAAGTGAGCCATAATGTACAAGTTGTGTAACATTATGTATTGTAAGAGATGTGAATGCATGATTGCAAATTTGGATATATTGTTTATAGATAGGACATAGGACAACATGTTCATGCATTAAAAGTGACCATATGACCAAGTTATGGTATGGGAAAAAATTGTATAAGTTAGTGATATGATGTGCATTTTAGTGCATTTTGGTAGGCTCTTGTAAGGTATGCATCCTTTTAAGTTTTGGAGGCCTTAACGGATGAAATAAATTGCATGCCATAGCTTGAATTAAATCTTGATGAGTCTAATTTCCAATGGTATATGGCTTGTATATGTAAAAGCTGAGAAAATTGCTTAAAATTTAATTTAGTCCAAGTATGTAAAAATTGGTATTTGTACTTTCTAGTTTCAACATGTTTATGTTGTATGCTTTAAAAATTAATTTGGTAGTTTGTTTGCATGGTTTAATACCTTAAGATGTGCATGAGATAATGGACTAAAAGTAAATGTCATTCATGATTCATAAGATGATAATTAGGGATATATAATGGTATATGCATACTAAGTAAAGAGAGAAGGGAAACATGTAATAAAAATGACCAAATAAATAGTAAAACATACTAAATGAATAATGCATGTAACCAAGTAAATAGTAACTCAATTTGTATGTTTCAGCACCTTAATGAATGGACATTCTAGGCTCTTAAACTCAATACTATACACACTTAGGCTTATAATTTTTCATAATACACAAGAATATGCACTTAGAGGCATGAAGTAAAGTTAATGCTATATGTCTACACATGATCATGATAAGTCTTATGTATGCTTGCATGTTCTAAATACTTGATTTATATGCCAATATGCATGTGTATGACTTATACATGCACTTGTACTTGAATGTAAAGGTGTATATGAAGATAATAGCTCACCATATATGCAAATGGAAGTCAATGATGCATAAACACACTTAATGCATGATATTATGGTTCAAAGACTCAAGTTAGCTAAAAGGCACGCATAAACCCTGAATGCAAAGCATGAAATACAATGAGATAATATGGTGCTTATATGCTTATTATGAACCAAAGTTGATTGATGATAACATGCCATGAATCATTATGGATTCCTAAAGATATTAAGTCAAGTACAATATATGAATGACTTTACTAAGGTTAACAGATGAGACTCATACTTCTCCTCGAGCTATCGATAAGGGAAAAGCGGTAGCAAGTATGTGTTATTCACTTTATGACCCTACATAGGGCCTTAAAATGATGACTTCTCACTTGATGGCTTATGATAGCAACTTAATGAGTTTATATTATGAATGGTATCATATGATCATAATTGTATACGATCGTTAAAGCATCATTTATGCATCATATTATAAGTCATTCATACGCAAAGGCATATTCATTACATATCATACAGAAGATATAAAGGGGAAAAGAAAGTGATATATAGAGCAATGTTCATTGAAAGCATACTGAGTGATACAGTTATTATCAATTCTCTTGATGGAATCATACAATAGAGGTTCCTATCATGGAACCATAGATAAATATTATATTCCTATGAAAACTAAAGAATGATACAGTATCGATACATAGAGAAATGGAGCCAGTATGGGATTATGCACAATCATACAAAAAAGAAATGAAATGTTACAAGAAAATCAAAGAGAGAATGCAATGCAGGACTGCAATCTCACAAACATACATTATTATTCATATATCATGAAAATACAGTGGATGAAATAATGAATGCACTACAATTGTCCTTGTATAGAAAATTATATAGAATAATGATGTTTAAATATAGTATTTGATATAGAAAAAGTTACAATGAATCTTTTATGGTATTTATTCTTATCCTTACATGGTAGGTTATATGTGTTGCCTATAACAGATAAAGAATGATGTAAAGTGACATGAGATGATATAGTTATCCTATTTAATGATTGTTTGTGATGATTTGACTTTAATGTGCTTGTTGTGATACGTGATCATGTTATTTACTCACTTTATAGCACCACTGAGTTTTATACTTAGCGTTTGCCATTTGATGAACATAAGACTAGGACCTTCAAGGAGAGTTTAGGTTGACCAATCTACAGTCAGGGGAGGTTATGATTTTGAAGAATCGCACTCAAAGCGGTTTTGGACCAATGCAACATATTCTATGATGTCTTTTGTATATACGGCTTGTTATATTAACCTTAGCGATAGTAATACTTATGTTATGTACTTTTATTATGTGTAATATCGATACCACTTTATTATGTTAAATTAAATACATAGATCTCATATAACGGATGATGGTATGAGTATGCATGATAAATATATGATATTTGCTCAAGATATTATGAATGCATACTATTATGTGTTGATATTATCCATGTTTATAGATATCATCAGATTATAGGTGCACATTATTTGATATAACAAAATAAATCAAAAATGAAAAAAAATAGTATAGATCCCTTGTAGAATAATTAATGATCTCCTTGCTTAGGCGATTATTAATTATTCTATGGAAGCATGTTATGCTAGTTTTGGGTGTGATAAAGTGATTACCATAGAGCATAGATGATACGGTATGATATCACAACCCATTTTATAAGGCTGATAGTTAAAGGATCATGATTTTAGAGAATTTATATGATGATTATCTTCTTCATTTATGATGTTATCATGTTACGATTATGAATGGTGGTTGAAATATCAAGAATGATTACCAAAGGATATAAATCATGTTCTATGATATCACGACCTATCAAATAAGGTCAACAGGTACAGTGTTATAATCACAATGATATTATGAGATGTTGCTCTCTTTTATTGATGAATATTCATATGAAAAGGGGTGCAAATAGTGAATGTTATATTGTGAATGTTGTTAAAGATTATAACTGATACCTTATGATATGATGACCTAATAAATAAGGTCGAACGATGAAAAATCATAAATATAGAGGTATGACATGGTATTTATTGGCTTTCTTTATGAAAGTTCACATGATATAGAATGTGAATGATGACATTAGATGAAAGAATGATGATACATCTTATTATTACACTATTATAGTACTGCAATGTCTTAATTACCCTATTTAAATTTTATGATTATACAAATATGGTAATTTATGATTATACAAATATGGTAACTTACCTATGATATGTTTATGAATTACAAACAGAAGTTATAGTTGGTGGTTTAAAGTATCACAACCCACTAGTAAGGGTCAATGTATAAAGTTATATAATAATTGTACTATGATGTGTTATTTATCTTATTTAATATTTAAAATTATATAAAATAAGTTACATATGATATTATATTTTGATGTTTACATGTTTTCATCATGGCATCAAAGCATAATGCATTCATATGCATCATGTTATATACATTCATGCATTCTTACATTAGCATGACATGACATGATAATATGGAGGTATAAGGAAGAGATGATTATAGAGCTTGAACAGAGTTTGTTATGGATACATACTGGGTCATATAGTTGGATTTCCTCATGAAATTACAAAGTTGGATTCCTTGATGGAATCACACAGTTATACATATATATATATGATATGTTCCTATAGGAACCAAAGGTATTAGTACATTGGACCTAGTACGGGATTGTGCACAATCACAGAGGAAAAGGAATTGATATAGGAAAGACATAAGGGTATGCATAGCTTAATGGCATTCATAATATACATAATGTTACATTACTTCAAAATGATTTAGATACAGTTATAACAGATGTTTATAGTGCTAATGCATAATGTATGATTATATCATAGAGAATATGAAATACAGTTATTTGAGCTTATGCTCACAGGCAGCAATGTTATACCGAGAGTATGATATTAATCATTAATAGCATTTATATGTTGATCATTTACAAAGATATACAGATAAAGATAATGATTTATATTTCTTATTATATTATGATTTGCTAATGACAGGAATACATAGTAGAGTTAAAGTATGACACTTTTATAATGCTTATAGGATTTAATGATGCCATGGAAATGATTATTGCAGTGATGATGATAAATATTGGCATATGTTAAAACAATATAGTATACATATTATGAATCTTGCATTTTATCACAGATACACTTGAAAGGTTATACATTCAATGGATACAAGTGATTTTGTATCTGCTATGTTTATAAAAGATAATTATATGAATGAGTTGCTTGAGAATACCATTCTTGATAGATTATATGATGATGTAACTGTGATTTACTATTAAGATTAACTTATACTATAATTATTGACGTCATGAAAGCTATTGTGTAATACATGATAATAATTACTATGCTTTATGATTATAGCACCATTGAGTTTTATACCCAACTTTTATCATTTGATAGACGTAGATTAGTAGATCAGTAGATCTTCCTGAAGCACTTAGACCTAGAAACACCAGTTCAGCATGACTCACTTTAATGGCAAGGATTTGATTAGTATAAGGTTCTTCTATATAGTTATGTTACGTAACTAGAGTAGTGTATTAAGGCAACAAATATGTGTATGCAATGTGAATTATGATATTATTAAATGTTTTCTTTAAACACGATATATTGGATGAATTTTACATGTATCAAGTTTATGAGAAATAAATTACGTATGCATTTTAGTCATTTATATACATTATTTTACAAAGATAAAGTTTTTAAAAAATTTTACATCCCTTGTAGAATAATCAATGGTTTCCATTTATTTAGATACTATTCATTATTCTACAAGAGCATGCTGCACCATGACGGGTGTGATAAGTGATGAGATCTATAATAATATAGTGATCCTGCTATGGTAGGTTTGATATCGAATGTGTTGATCAAATATGGATTCGCCTCTCTAGTAGGCACTAGTATAGTGAGCATCATTGCCATGCTACACGTGACTCCAAGATGGCAACAAACTCATCATAAATTAGGTATAACTCAATGTATTCAAACTAAAAGACATACATCACTAGATCTTAATGCATCACTAAATCCTAAAATTACATAGTTGACTAAAGAAAAGCAAAGTTGATAAAGACTTGTAGGAATGCTTTCAAGTATTGAAGTCCAAACTTGCTTAGTTGGCCCCACTAGCAAGAAGCAAAATGGAAAGTTGATAGTGATTATTGAGTCATTATCTATACCTGCAAGGAAGAATAAATATATTATGTTTCAATAATGAAATAAAATACAAGGGCATTCTTGCTTAAGGATGAAAATAATAAGCTAGATATGGGTTTCACTAATAAATCTAAAAAGATATAAAGTCCAATACATTAGGAGAATCTAAAATTTATACACCTATAGCCTAATTGTACTAGGCTTATTAGCCATACAAGGTTTTAATGCCCTATACTATTGAGTGTTCTAATACATAAGCTTTAAAGTAGCTATATCATGTATATGGAGTCAAGCATCACATCTGCTTTATACATCATCATCATTTGATTGCCACTCATTTAGGCTAGGACTAGCAAGTACCTTGATATTGTAGCACTCCAAATGAGTAGTTAGCTAGGTGATCTCTTTACCCATCTCCTGGGTCATCTAGGCATAGCAGTCTTTATCCTCTCTCTCAAAGTACTGACTCATCTACAATGCATAATCATATCAACATTTAAGTCATGCATACATGCATAAGCCTCATGAATACAATCATGACAGGTACATACTTGGATATTGAGCATCTCAGACCTGTGGTAATGACATAGTATAGTTAGCAATCAAGTCACATCAACCATGACCTCTCGAGGTACCTACATAGGTTGAATATGGTTAGGTCAATAAAATCAAAAGCATTCCTATGCATTATAGTTGCTTACATGAGTGGTGTTCATCAAATTAAATTAAATTTCATCCTTTATCAGCACTGGAAAGGTGTTTCATATATGTGGACTAGTTTATCATAAGTATATAAGTATGGGTTTTGAGGCCATATCAGTTTAACCTTAATAATGCCTTGTGTACGCTCATAACTAGGTGGTACATCAAGATTATCAAGCTCTAGTCTTGACGGTACTGCTCTACATGCAGTATTACATGATCTTTTTGAGTTTCTACCATCTCGAGAACTCCCAATAATCAATGAATCATAGGGACCTCTCCTACCACTAGAAGAGCACCAAATCCACCAAATTTATCATGTTATCCTCTATAAGTGGTTAACTCTACTATATGAAGGTTGGATAATCCATTAAGGTGTGCTCACCCATGAATGCTGGTTAAAGTAACCATAACCTCTAGATCAATGTTAGCATATGATACCTAGAACATTGCATGAGATGATATGGTAGGCTCCCTACATCCCTCTGGCCTTAACTATTAATCGATGACACACTCTCACAAGTAGAAGAGTCAACACTTGTAACTCCATAGATAGTGTATTGCTCATCCTTATAAGTTGAGGTGATGACATAAGTAGGGAATGATACCATGTTGTACCATTGATTGGGGTGGACCTATTCCAGTCAAATCAATCAATCAGTCATACACTTGGTTAAGTATATTCTAAACCAATTCCATATAGTTTTGTGCTAATAAAGTTACTTGTTTTATTACTTGATCTTAGGTTAGATCATTGACATGCTCTCTAAACTCATCCATGTTATGATTGGGCTTCTTTCATGATACGCACCATGCTTGTATGCATGGAAAGCCTAGTAGAAGCTCACTTAAGATCTCAAGCTCTAGCAATAATGTAAACTCATAAGCTATAATCTACAAGATCAACATAGTTAGTGATAGACTCAATATTAGTCATAACAATACCAAAATCAAAAAAATTCTACTTACTTCAATGACTTGCCAATAACCAATGAATTTATCTCTCTATTGCAAACTATAAAGATCTAACCCTTACATATGGTGGACTAACCTAGCATTATCTTGATCAAGTCTGTCAGCTACAATCAAGTCATGTAAGGCCTATAAAATAGATAGATGTACATTATTCCTAGTGTCATTAAATAATGTACACCCAACACATATAATAAGAAGTTATGAGTGTATTGCTCAATAAAGATGGTATAACCAAGCTCCTCTCTCATAACTCCCTCCCGAAGGCTATCATATGAGATCAAGTGTTCCCCTCTCATATTATGTGACACTCTTAGCAAATGAAAGATGGTTTCATATGACCAGTGTAGTGATATCAGCCTAACATCAACTAAATTTGCAATCTAGTGCAATCTAATTTGATGATCCTGATGGATAAATGAAATGTGTGAAAGGATTCCATCCATCTCTCAATCATAGTAGTAATAATGAACCTATTATACCTCTTCTTTATACCAATGAAGAAAGGGACATGATGATCAAAATAACTCTAGTCAACTCTATCCTTGACCTCTTATGGTAGTTGAGAGTACCACTCAAAGACTCCTTGGATATTGCTAGCTCCAATGGTGGTCTTCTCTCTATAAATTTTAGAATTTAGGTTAGATTTTAGATTGATGTTATAGAATTAAGATTATCATTATATATTTCAAAGCTCCCAAACCTAGCCAAAATTCATAAACTCATGCATATGAACCCTAAAACCATCGAGTTGAAGCCTTTTCTGCTTAATTTTCTTAAAATTCTTTCAAATTTATACTAAAACCCTTGTTATATGTGATGCATATAAAACTATGTTTGCTACATATAGGACTATATGTTGCACACATAATGTTATATGCACTATATATAGTATGAACCCATTTCAATTTTTGCAAACTTCAATAAATTATCATGGTAATTCTCCTTTATCCTAAGCCTAGCCCTGACTAAATGTATTCTCTCATCTAAATTTGAGCTTAAATGAATAAGGACTCAAAATTCCAAGATTGGACCAAAATAGAAAAATCAAGTCAAAGTATGAGAAACTTACCTTCTTGGGTGAAGTATGAAACCTATAGGAGTCGATGGTGAAGGTTTCATTGATCCTATCACTATAAATAGCCTCGTAGTAAGTATTTTGTATTATTTGCTCGATCAAAGCATAGCTCAATATAAAGGCAAGTTTTTGGGGTGTTGCTTGTATTCTAATTCCCGCTATTGGACACTAAAATGAAGATTTTGGTGTTTGGGTAAATAGAAAATAAAGTTTTGGTTAAAGAAGGAAATGATTTTAAAAATGAAAGTTTCCTCCCTTATAAATTACAAGCTTTATCTGTAGCATATAATGGAATATGCTTCATACATTCAAACTTTTTACTGACATGTATCAATTATTCTTTGTATCTGCTAATGTATATTGGCCTATGGATAAGATGCTCTTGGTGAATGAGGCTTCTCATAAAAATTTTAGAATTTTGGAGCAAGTTTTCCCCATAGGGTCTAATTTTCCTAATCTATAATGTCTAAAAAATCTAAAAAATAAATCAAAAATGGTATATTTATATTTAAAAATTTAGGTATTTTCTCAAAACCATTTTAATACCAATTTTATTAAAAAATTATGTTTTTCTTTCTTGTGAAAGATAGACAATTAATACTATATACGATTAACTTGATCAAACCTTTGACCACTAGTTAAGCTACTGATCAAAAAGTGTTGAATCCAAGTAGTAGATCTCAAATGCCAACTCTGGTGATGTAAGGAACTCATATAATGCCACAAGCATGGAGCTATCAGTCATTCACCCTTGAACAAGTAGATGTTCATCATTGATCCAATAGTTAGTCATCTTATTTTAATAGTTAGCCAGTTAATCCAACAATGATCATTGAATCAAGCATTTGATTCTTAAATCTCAAGCAATTAACATTTAAATGCAGTCTTCGGGTGATTTTTGAGCCTCATAGTGAATCCATCGGTCTAGCAGATGACCATTAATTAGCCTTGATAGCTCACTTGAGCACCGGGCTCCCATTTGCATAACTAGATCACAAGCCTTAGAATGAGCATTGCTTCTCCATCAGCCTTAATCGCTCACTCATGCACCAGGCTCTTAATGGTATAATTAGGTTGTAAGTCTTTATATAAGTATCACTTTTTGATTATCTTTAATTACTTACCCATTCATTAAGCTTGCAGTCATTGTGTTAGACCATAAGCCCTAGCATGAACATCTCAAATGAACCATATTTTACCCTTAGTAGAACATCAAGCCTTAGCATGAGCATTTATAAGCCTCAACATGAGCACTTACAAGCCTGAACACAAGTGCCTACAAGCCTTAGTATGAGCATTAAGCCTCAATATGAGAACTAATAAGTACTATCCTTTACCTTAGGGTGAAAATTCATGATGTGATTGGGGCCCATTCCATCTGCTTCTGCCTGTATTACTCTAGAATGGTCCTAATCAAGGGGCATACTATCCACCTTGAATTTTTAACTACATGTTGCATGTTGGATTTTCTTCAATATAACTTGGTAGTGATCCCCATTTTAAAACTTAGGTTACATATATCTCCTATTTCTTTCTATTCCCTTTCTATAGGCCATTATTATTTGTACTTTTTATTGCTATGCTACATTTGCTACTATGTTTTATTGTATGATATATTCATTCCTATGAATGCCAATACGCTTACCTAGGCCAGTTAACTAATTACTATGATAAAATTGAAATTGAAACTATTAATGAGTATGTCTTCACCACCCAAACCCATCTTTGAAGGGTTTGATTTGCATTAATGCTATAGGTCAATTGAACCAAAATCTGGACCCATCTAATGGCAATTACATTTGCAACCTCATTTAGGTTTGTATCATTTCTGAAGGAAACCCATTGAAAAGACTACTTTTTCACTCTAAGCAGGCCCTTAGTGTTGACTGTTATGATGAAAGACCCACACATAACATCCTTATGATTATTTAATATGTAATATATATATTCTAACTAAGAACTTGATAGTGCAAAATTGATTATAAATGGAAATTTTGAATTTGAATTAAGAAGTGTATCTTATAGTTGATGGTAAAGGTTTTAATTTAGGCTTTCTTCTTCTTTTTGAGAGTTGTTACTTGATTTATCCTCCTTATTTATGCAAAGGCTCATACTTTGAATGTCTTGAAAGATTCTGGTAAGTTGTTATTTCTAATTTCTTTACCACCTAAACTTTCTTTCATTCTTATTTATGGTTAGTGGTATGGTTGGTATTTCTTTCTAATATTCATCATCTCTAAACTTCTCTCCATATGTCAAAGTTATTATACTTTCTACAAGAATATTAATACTACAAGGTTTGGAATATTTACATTGAAATCATATTTTTTGGATGGTTGGCCTAATAAGTCCTATAGTTCTTTTTATTAAGAAGGCTCATATCTTAAAGACCTATAAGTGCATATTATTGAAGAAAATGTGATTGATATGTAGTGAAAACATTTAAAAATTTTTTATAAAAACACATTTTTTTATGGATCTTTGTAATTATCATACCAAAACACACTTTAAGAGGACATCACATAAGTGAAGTAACACTTGCATAAATTTTGATCTTTTTCGATCTTGTTCCTTATAAAAGTTATAGTAAACTTTTCTAATCTCCAACGTATGAGATCTCCAAATTATCCATACAAGTAGAGAATCAAATTAGTAATTAAATTTTAAAAACTTCATTTTAGAGATTGGTAAAAACAAAATAAGAAGAGAAGAAGATGAAAAGATGTGTTAAATCCAATCCAATGATCTTGTTCTTGAAAGACCAAATTCTCTTACTTGTATTACCTTAAAATTTACTTATTCTTCTTTATAAAAGGACATAAGAAAGAAGAGAGGAAGAGAAGGCAACCATTTCTACCTTTTGTTATATCATATCTTTAAGTCAGATACTTAATAATAAACCTAATTAGGTTTAGGGTTATCATAACATACATATGTGCATGTCACATGCTTCAAGCATGTGACTTGTATGTATCTAACTTAAAAACCCTTCTAGAAGCACATGACCATCATATGCCTTCATTTTTGACTTATAATACATGAATAAGTCATGTGACATTCACATATTGACCATCATGTCAATAAATCTTGCACATGACATGTGCATGTCATATACCACCTTAAAATCAAATGTATCTTGAGTTTTACTTATCAGATTTGTATGATCTTGGTATCAAATCAAAGATCTTTTCATGCTTTATCAAATAAACATAAAAATCCAAGTTAACTCATAAAATTGTAATAATATCTCATATTCAATCAACATTCATTCATTTTATTTTTGATCCTCTAACTTTTATGTTCAACCTTTGGGTTCTTGACATGTTGGCAATATACTATAATATTATTAAATCTCATTTAATAACATTATATATAAGTCATGAGCAGTGTCTAGTCACACAACATAACTACCCAAATATCAAGAGGTCATTAGTTTGGCTATAACCCTTTCATATTAGATATCACTGTAATAAACGCCTTTCACCATCCATTATCTCATTTAGGTGTAAGTATGGATTAATGTCTACTCAATACATGATTAAGCATATTGGATCATACCCTAAACTTGATGTTTCATGTACAATAATCTTTATTCCTAAAATGCCCTTATGAACTCGTTCACTTTCAATCATTCTACTCTACCAAGAGATTCTTGAATCAAAGGTTACTACAAGCATCATTAAGATAAAACCCTTACATTTAATTCAAGGTCGTGAATCCTTTATTGATATATAAATATCTTCAACTAATTCATACTATACCCAACCTCCTAAAGATGAATGCCTCCTTTGGATGAAAAAAGTATAGGAGTTAAAGTATAATAATTCATAGTTAAGATAACCATAATATCTCAAGTTTATAAATACTTACACTTCTAATATGAGTGAGATATGTATTTCATAGACATAGATTAATATACTGTGAGCGTACGTATCCGTTTCTCGGCTTTTCCGGTTTTACAGGTTTTAACTTTTGAGGAAAACGGGATATGTGGAGTCGCCACCTAGTTTGTTTCTATTAATCCAATTGAATTAACTTTGAAAACTAGGAAATAAAACTTAGGTTTTTCAGAGTTGAAAACAACCTTT